>JASDQU010680636.1:75052-88711 GCA_032191745.1 Picea mariana
ATTTGTGAATGATATGCTAAGACCATGTTGGATAGAAATCTGAGTTTATAATAGATAATTAGTGTTTGTGCAACAGATTTGAGGTTAGGCCTTACCCAAGGATTATCCAGTCCTTCCATCAACTCCAAGACAATAAATTTGTAGTGGTATCGGGGATAAGAAAGCTAATAACAACGCTCCTTATAATGATCTCAATAATATGAGATATAAGAGGCAGGCTAACTTTTGAAGATTACATACCTATTTTGAAGCTTCTAGGAAAGCCAATAACTCATGTGCAATGATAATATATTGTATTTATATTTATAGCTATATTGAATCATGGTTAGTATATTATGATAAAGTTGCGACAAAGTGAAGAATAATTTGAGAGGGTGAATCTAGAATGCTTTACATGGAATGCACTAAATGTCTATTCTTGTATGTTTTGAGGTGAAATTCCCTATAATCATTTTTGTATGGGTCCTCATATGGAGTCCTTGTTTTGAGGATAAGGAAACATTGGTGTATTCTTCCATATTTTCTAGTAAATGTTGAAGTGAGAAGTGCTACAAGCTAACAATAATGAACAACTTGGATGTTCTATAAGAGCTTCTCCTGCACTTTGAACTGTAATGCTCATTCAAGACATAAGGCACAGTTTTTGAAACATACATTAATATGAGGTCTTATATAAGAATAAATGTGTCCTTGCATGGGAAATGGCACCATAGTTTTGAAGCTCAATAAATTAGTCTATTGTTCTAACTTGAAAATTGTTGCAAAGAAATACAAGGCATAACTGAATTGCACCAAATCAATTAAGATCAATCGATTTAGAGTTTACCTCAACTTAAATGTGAAGATATTAAGATTACTAACATCCTATCTTGTTGTGAGTGAATCGCAATAACATCTATGAAACATTACAAGAGGAGGCGTGGCAAATAGACGATTATTGAAGCTAGGTCAGACAAAGGAGGGGAAGACCCCATTTACAATGACATCGCCTGCATCATGGAAAATGATGTGGCATATCAATGGGGAGAAATTTACCAGATGTTCCACCAAGATTCCTATCCTGAGGTATCAAATGATGATTGATATTTGGGTGTCTACCATGCTCTAAAAAGGTCTCGACTTTATTATATAGTTGCACATCCTGAAGTGTTCCCGTGTGCAAAGGCTATTTCTTGGATCATTCATCGAACTGACATTTACAATAGGATGATAAAATATACTGAAGGGAAGTCTATTGCATCGTTCTAGGCCTCAACTATACATGCATTCTATAAGCTTCCTACTGAAGAGATTTAACTCATAGATGAATTGATGTTGAAATGTCCTCTAGATTGCAGAGAAACAATTAAGAATTGGTGGGTTTCAAGTGTAAGTTTTAGATTAAGATCCTGATATTATCCCATGAAAATGCTCAGAGCCCCTTACATATATGTTGTAGCCCTTATGTGCAGGCTTTATGGAGAAGCAAACACTTCAACATTCAAGGAATCTTGGGTTCCCCTTCTACACACTATCACAACTACTGGTCATATATTTAACTGGGTGTCTATCCTCTCAGCCAACCTTGAAAAGTCCATATCAATAGTAAAACATGTAGTGTCGGGGAAGCATCTGCATTTCCATATGTCATCCTACCTGTTGGATATGGTCTACCAAGCACATTCTTACTCAAGAATGGGTTGTAGATGGAAAAAGAGTGACCTCCCTATTCATGTCTATTGTCAGGACTTGTGGGAGCATAAATATCGAGTGCACTATCAAAATATTTGCGACCACTTCTTAATTCCATTGTTCCAATTGTTATTTTGTGCCCGAGCACCATGCATGTCAGAGAAAGCAATGGAAGCTATCAATGAAATTGACGATTGGTTTGTACTTAAGAATGGGACTTATATCATGATCTATGGATCAACCAAACCTCCACACGTACTTCCCAAATTTGTGCCTGACAAACTGGTGTTGCAGGAGGTAGCATACCACACCCTTGTACATGGGGTTGGAGCATCCCTTTCCAAATATAAAAAATTTTCGTGGCCACCAATACCATTCTATGTGGGATCCTACAGTTTCAAGAACTCAAAGGAGGCACATGCTGAGGCAGAGGCTTTGGCAACATTCCATTTTGGGGAAGGAATATTCCATAGATATGATCCCCAGAAGGTTGTCCGCCAACACTGTAAACTTTGCAAGCATAAATGGCCTTATGAATATGAAACATGGAGAGATGAGGATATATACAAAAAGGCACATAATTATGATGAGGTTATCTTAAGAAGGGGAGGCAACTCTACGACTAAAGAAAAATCAAAGGCCGAGCAAGAAAATGAAGCTAAAGAAGTAGAAGCCAAGGTAAAAGATGAAGAAGAAGTTGCAGCTAAAGTAACAAAAGGAAAGATTGGAGAAGGATCATGAAGCACTCTCGAAAAAGAAAGTTGAAGAAGAATTTGTAGCTAAAGCAGAAGCATAAAAAGAAAGGTTGGAGAAGGAGCCTGAAGCACTTCGTCATAAAAAATCTAAAGAAGAAGATGCAACTAAAGCAAAAAATGAAAAATAAAAGTTGGAGAAGGAGGTCGAAGCACTTCAACATAAGAAAGCAGTAGAAGAATAAATTTTAATAGCAGAAGCGGAGACAAAGAGGAAGGGAGAAGAGGAACAAGGGCAAAGGAGACTCCAAGTAGAACAAGAAGAAAAGATCAAACAAGAAGAAGAAGAAAGGAAAAAGAAAGAGGAGGAAAAGAAGGCACAAGAGGAAGTCAATGACACCGATCCCATGGATATCAACCTACTTGAGGCTTCTAGCATACCATTGATTGGAGGCCATTTCCATCTAGGAGAACTAGGGTTGGGGGGGTTAATGTCCTTCAAAGCTAGTAGAGTGGCAGATCTAGACTCTTCCATATTTGACAAGGCCCAGTGCAAGATTATACAATGAACTATAAGAACATTTTCCATTTCAAGTGTTCAACTAGTTACAGTAACCACAGAAAGAACAATAGTCACAAACACTAGCCAGGATCCTATAGCTATGGCCTCCATTAGTGTAGCATTTACAAAGGCCACACAGAAAAATATCAGAGACTATATCAAATAAATAGGAGAATACAAGGCTTGAAACGTGACCCTGGAGGAGGAAAATAGATGGTATAAATAGGAAAGGAACAGTGTCACAGAGCACAAAGCATGTGCTAATGAAGTACACAAAGAATTCTGTGATATGGCAAAGCAAGTATATCCTTGTCTACAGGAATTCAAAGACATAGCTGCTCAAATTTTGTCATTATCTGATTAGGTTAAGAAGAAGAACATCGAGTTGACAGGAGTGCGCATCACCATCGATGATCTAAATAGGTGGCCACAAGAACATCCATATGCAGCCCCAGAAGTCCCAAGGATGATCAAATAGAAACATCGAATGAACTATACAACAATTGCAAGGGCCCAAAGCACTAGAATTAAGTTGGAGCAAGACATAGAATACTCCACTGGCACCTGCAAGCGGCTTTACTTGTTGGTAGATAAATTGATTTAAAAATGCAGGCTGCCCAAAATCGAGGATTTAGGAAATCCAAGGCCAATAGAGCAAGTCTTTGCAGAATTAGAAGAGGCCATGAATGCCAGGGAAATCTCCATAAGCATAACTCAAAGAGTAACCCAAGGAACTTTAAAAGAACATATTGTTGAGCCAGCAAGAGAACATCATATGTTAATTTCTTACTTGGCTACTTTGAAAACAAACATGAAGATTGTAATTTAGAAAACAACCGATTATTCAATTACATTAGGAAGTTTTCCTTTTAGGAGAATTGAAATGATCTCCTCTTATCATAAGATTTGGACTACCTATCTACAAAATCAAGGCTAGGGAGGAGAATAAATTTCCAATTTTGTATTGTATTGTATAAAGTATTGTGTTCATGTATTATTAAGATGATTAGTTATATACCCAAGAGCACTCGACAAAAAGGGCTCTTACTTTTTGTAATTTTGGAGAACTACGTACTGAAATTTTAATGAAAAGAAGACCTCGGGGCCATTTTTGTAGGGGAAGTGAGTAAGCGTTGTGTGATGTACTCGTTGAACTGTTTCTAGTTTGTGTTTTGCCATCTTCACTGCTGTAAAATTATATTATCCATATGACAAAATATTCTTTTGTGAGTTTCAATGGATTTACTTAGACTTGGACCTACTAATTCTACACGGGGTGTCATTTTGCATGAAAAAACATTCTTATTGTAGTAGTTGACTATTTTTCCTTGTATTTACTAAGATAAATACATGATTATTTTTGTAGGTTTTTGTCTTGCTGCAGAAGTTGGATAAAAATCACAACTTTGAATAAGATGGCCATAGTACAGGTTTTTATTTTCTCTAAACAATTGATGTTTTGATTATTTATTTATTTACTAGATAGATAACATGGCCTTATTAGGGTTGTTGTGTATTACATGAACTAAATATATCACTGCGTAACTATTTCAGGAGGATTCAAATTGTAGAGTTCTTAAGGAAAACAATGGGTGCAACTAATTTTATTGTTTGGCTAGTGAATGCAATGGTCTACGACATACCAAGTGTTCTACATTTAATCAACATAGAAAAGAAGTACATTCTTGGGGACCCATAACATTGCATGTTGGCATGCCACGTGGCTTTCGGTTCAAGCTTATATTTGAATCCAAATTGGAAATAGATCATTACCGAAAAAATTATGACATTGAATATCATTATAAGAAGAATAGAAAGGCTGTTGAGACCACTGCCATTCGAAAAGAGGTTCAAAACGTGATACACTGTTTTTTTTAATGAAATTTTATTTTCAGATATTTTCATTAAGTTATGCTTTACTGATGTATTCATTTTGTTTTCATGTTATAGGGGGTGAAGTGTGCTCAAGAGTTGAGTGCAAATGCTTTGGAACATGTGAGAAGACGCGTTTATGAATACGACACTCAATCAAAGGAAAACAAATTTGAATTAAAAAAAAATGTTCACAAGAAAATCATTAAGGGCAAAAATTGGAGTATGCTACGTAAAATGTTTAATGAGTCACCACCCGTAAGAGCTATTCAAATTTGTATTTTTTTTTGTTGGATACGAATTCAATACTACATGGTATTTAATAAAATCACTTTTTTTTTAGGATGTTTTTCTTGCAACAAAAAAATGTGTCTACCTCCTCCCAATGTAAAGAGGATGATACCTTTTCTATTAAAGAGTCACCCACTATACATTTTGTAAGATACCACATGTTTTTTTACATAATTCTACAAAATACTAAATGAAAACCCCTTTTATTGACATATTTTTTGACAATGGATGTATTTATTTGAATATATGCAAGGAAATATTGTATCTATTAGTGACTCATCTTCATCAGATATGGAGAAAAGGGTGGATGAATGTGTTAAAGATGGGGAAGGAATTAGTCAAATTCCTATTGTTGGGGAAAATGTTGAAACTCATTTTAGTTCACCAAAGTTTGATACTTCTGCTGACCAAATTTCAAACCCATTACATGACAAGACACCAGACGTTGTTGTTGAATAAAATCAGATATTTGATAGTATTGACACCATTCATTGTTTCGAGCAAAGTTCAAAGGCTTTGTATGATAAGACACCAAACACCATCGCTGAAGAAAACAAGAAATTTCATACTGATGACGCTATTCAGTGTTCCTATGGGAAATTCTCTAGGCCAATATTTGATATGACACCAGATAGTGTTCCCTTAGGCCCACCAACTTTTGATAGGACTCCCATGGGATAATATGACCCATTTGAATTTTCAGTGATTTTTCATCCATCTTCTTATACATTTGGTAAAGATCCAAGAAAAACTGTCCTTGATGGGAAAGAAACAACTTTGTTTATTGAAGACGATCGTAGTGATGGAGAGGACATAACTATGGTAAGTCATGGAGAGGTAAAAAATGTGGTAAATGAGGGTGATATTAGAGAATCCTCTATGCTGGAAAAAACAAATTTGCGCACAAATACACACAGCATGGGGTCGCAAAATGACCTTTCTCACCCCAGATGAAGCAAAGGGTGGGAAATCCAATTATCGTCACCCATCATTCTATTCACAATCTATTGCCTAAACAAAGAGGACACACACATGAACTATAAATAAAAATAGGTGTGAACTCTTCTTGTCGATACTTTATAATATCTATCGAGTTTTTCACATTTAAATATATTGTTTTTTGTTGACGGATTATAATATCTATACTATGTTTAAAATGAAGTTATTTTTTTGTATTCAAGTATGTTTTATGTTTCTTTGACATGTAACACTTGCAACGACCACACTCATATCCCCATATCTTCTTTTAGGGGATACCTACGGAGAATGTTTATGGAGGATACTCCATCCTTCAGATTTGGAGTACTTGCTTGGCTTTTCCTGGGAGTCACTAACACTGATAGTCTTCTCTATCACGATGGGTTTACAAAGTATACAAAACAATACCCTAATAACTTCAGATATGATACTCCATTGAGTAGAGAGCATACGAACAAAAGAGGGGGAAAGATGCATATACAAGACAAGGTTCAGTACAATGATGAAATTTTTGATCTTTTGGATAAGGAAACTCATATCTACTTCTGTGTATTGAAGGGAATGATGCCTGGAATTCAATATACCTTAAAAAGAGTTGTAGAAGAGAGACGATAAAGTTGGGATGAGATATTTTCACCGCTTAAGAAGAATAAGCAGTGGCATGTAGAAGTTTATTAGTCATTTTGTAGAGCTTAACTTCATCCAATTCTCCATTAATCCTTTACTGAATTAATAGTTATTATTTTGTGTCTTCTTGAGAATATCAATCTAATATTCTATATGCATGGATCAACTATATTTGCTTTGGCATTACTATGTGGAACTTGTGAAAATTATTTGTATATATTAATTTTTTGGCCATATAATTGCAAAGAGCACATTTTTTGCATTCCTTGCTAATGTTCTATATGCATGGCTCAACTATATTTGCTTTGGCATCATTATGTGGAACTTGTGAAAAATATTTGTTGATATTAAAGTTTTGGCCTTATAATTGTAGAGGACACATTTTTTGCATTCCTTGCTAATGGCCTTAAGGTGTTTTTTGCATTCCTTGCTAATGTTCAAACCATTGCACCCAACTAACCAAAAAAATGATTTTGGGTCCACTACAAAAATTCACAATTCTCATAGGCCCGATATCACCATTTCTCACCATGTTTATTACCTCTTAATCTGACATGGATTTCAAACTTGACATGCTTTACAATACTAAGAGAAGAATCAAGAATTTGTTTCTTCAAGTATCGAGTAAGATTTGATAGGGTGCCTTTGAAGATGTCCTATGTCAAAACTGCGTCAACCCTAACTGTAGCAAGCCTTTAAGCCTTTTCTCCTTCTAGAAAATTGTGTTGCATAATAGAAGTCAATTGTGTAGCGCATGCATAATTAGCACTGTTTGTGCACAACATCTTTTAATTGTATCTTCCATGTTCTCTACATTGAAATGCTCTACCACATATTCACTAGATACCATGTTTCCTAGCTCAGATTCTTGATAAAAAATCTCATCTACTGCTAGGTGATTTTCCACATTTGCTTGAGATAGCATACATTATCACTCCACCTTGATCAAAGAATCACATCCAAAAATAGATAACACTTCTTAGGCACTCCCATAGTTTGTCACTACTAGATTGTTCTTTCTTGTCCCACTGACCTCTTTTTTTGGTCAATCGTGAACATTAGTATAATTTTCTTATCCATCTTATTTATGTATGAAATAAAAAATGCATATCATATATTATTCAGGTCATTTGTACTTCATTATAGGGGGGAAATATTATTAAACTACGGGACATGAGAAACACTCATCTTTAATGCTAAAACTTTATACTGCAATGATGAGTAAAAGGTATAAAAAATGCATGTTCACATAAAAATAAATACAAGATATAGTGGAGAGAATAATACATGTCATATATTACTAATAATGTTGCATGCTGCAACTATACATYACAGGGGTAGCCCGAGGTAGGCTACATGTGCACACCTATATGTGTTGCACTCTTTTACCTATCTTATCATACATTACATCAGTTATTATACATTAAGGTTGTTACGGTGGTCTACTATATAACCACCTAACTAACCTTGGCATTGATTGTTAACATAATCTTTAATGTCATGTTATATTACTATCATTTTATTACAAACATAGCCATTTAACACATAATATATTAACATTAGCATTGTCACCAGAGCTTGCTTTTTTCTCCTCTGATAGAAGGGAGGTAGTTATCTGGATATGTTTGGTGTTTCTTTAGTTCTCAATATCCTAGCCTTTAGTTCTCAAGATAGCAGCCTCTATGGGGGTTGGTTGCAGTCTCATTTTACTGTATCGGTAATGGAAACATGGTATCATTAAGAGTATGTTGAGAATTTGTGTAGATTTAGATCAAGTGCGGGTTGACTTTGATGGGGGGAGTCATGGTCTTTGCACCTGTCCTTGTTAGCCATGTCAGACACTTCTTGATGTCATCTCCTGTAGATTAGCCTCTGTTTTAGCATTGAGTGCTGCCTTCTTTTACTATAGCATTTTGCACCTTTTTGGGTACTCATACTTCTTAAGCTTTGTTAGCCTTATTAGTTATTAGCTAGATGTTTAGATGATTTTTAGGAGCTTAGATTTTCTGATCTTAGCATCATTCTGGGAGTTTCTTTTGCACTCTCACATTGCAATTTATGATACTAGATGTATGTTATAGTCTCATTGACCTAATTTATTGGTCATTTGTTGGACATTAATAAAATTATCTTAGCATATCTTATCTGAGAGTTTTATCTAGTTATGTAACTCTGTCCCTGTATCTCCTGATGTATATTGTTTTTTGTTGTTGATGTGTAATGGGTAAATGAAGTTAATCTGCTTGGTATTTAATTTCCCTTTTCTATAGCTTGTTTACTTCAGGTATCACTCTTTGCTTCCACAATTGACAGGGTTTTCTCCACAACAACAATTTGTATGCCTGGTTTGGAATGAGCTGACAAGTGCAGCTCTACCCAGTTCCATTTTGACAGATCACATGTGCATCACGATGTAGTTGCCCTACCTTCATATATGAGGCATAATACTTCTGCATACAAATCTGACATTTGTTATAAACATTATGTGTTTCTAGATCAATCACAATGAGCAATATCTCTAAGCGCAGTTACTAAATTAGTTGTGAGTCATAGGCTTTTGTAAATGAAGCTCCTAAGGACAAGCACTCACTGATTAATGATAAAGTGGTATTTGTAAGACTGGTAGTCTCACCATAAAGTTTTTCCCTTTTGTGTTATGATGGTTTTGGTTGATGAATGTTAATTGTATTCTGTCTTGGATTATTGGGATCATCTTTTTGGAAATACACTTTCTTGGAAATGACTGTCTTTAGGAAATGTTTGATCACTGTTGCCTGGTTGCCTTTTATCTTGGAAGGATAATGCTCCTGTGGAGGTTAGATGTTGCTTTAAATGTATGCCAGTTTTATTGAATTCACATAAATATCTCATTGTCTTAGGCCAATTTAGGGATTCAAAATGGCTTTTAGAAATGATTTGTGGCCTTCTTAAGTTTGTTCCACCGATTATTTGAATTTCTTGATCATCTCCATGGAAAATTTAAGGATCGATACTTTTGAAAGTGTAGAAACAGTAAACCTTGGTGAATCTTGCTAATTCATAAAATTCCAACTATAAAATGTTTGGTGATATTTTTGTAAAAATATTCAAATTTCTTAGGGTTCTATAAGGTTTATAGAAAATTTTAGTGATTTTTCGAGTAAAATAGTTTTATTCTATATAATTTGGGTGAATTGATTTTGGAAAAAAAATGGAAATTGGTGAACCAGTAATTAAAACAATGGAGACTTGGTCAAATACTGAAATTTAGCCACTAAAATTTTCCCTGATCATCTATTTCTATTCTATTGTTCCTAGTCTATTTTTGTAGACTAAATGATTAGGAATTTACTATAATTTTGCTCCTGAAATTGCCGAGAATAATTTTTATTGGATCTGGTGCTGTGAGGTAATTGGAGAAAAAAATTGAAGTGATAGTATTTAGGCATGGTAGGTCCCAATATCCAATCTGAAGCATTGTACAAATGACTTCACAGGCTAATACAACTTCTAAACAGATTCTTTAATTTGTGAAATTAGATGCATAAATTTCATTTTGAAAAAAAAAAAACCCAGCAAAATGAGCTAGATGCTCTTTAACATAGTGTCTTCTGCATTAACTATGTTGGAAGCTCACTTTGTTAGATTCTTGAGATTTCTTATTACCATTCAATGTTGTAACAAATTCTTCCTTCAATCACTAATTTGAGGACTGCCACGGGTCAAATGCGGTAGAGATATTTGTGTAATGTTGAAAATGTTTATGTGCTGAAAAGAAAGATGGTTGTATTCTCCATATGATAACTGCAATTTTTCATAGTTAATATTATTAAAACGGGAGATAAATTCTCTATTTCTCTAGTAGAATAAATTCTCAATGAAATAGATACATGTTTCAGAAGCAGTTATGTGACTTGGTTTAGATTGAATCCTTGGTATCTGAGGTGCACATACTTTATTTATGTACAGATCCTGATTAGGAGTCTCCAAAGGTGTGGTCTGGATGTTACTTGCACACTGGCAACTGAGCCTGGATTGGTTTGTGAGGTACATTTGACAACAATATAGCTAGAAGTGGACTTAATATTTTGCAAATAATTTTAAATGGAATAATGAGTTGATTTTATGATGATACTTTCTGGTTATTTGACATTGTTTGTTGGATTCAAATCACAGTTAATTGAATATCTTGGTTTTGTTGAAATTTTATGTGGAGTTTGGGCTTCCTATTATTATCTGGATATAATACGAAGGGAAGTTCATCTTAGAAGTTGAAATCTCATTTCAAAGATCTTGAAAGGTTTTATTTATATTGTTAACAAGGGAAGTTTTTATATTGTTTGTTCTTGAGTTGAATAGTTCACTTGTTATGAGAGGACAGTGAAAAAGAAAGCCTTATTTTTTTCTCTCCATGCACAGTTTATTGATCATCGTTACTGTCTTTATTCCTTGCAGGCTAAGGTGGTTCCAGACGCATTTTCAGAATCTCGTGCATGGGATATTGTTTTATTCATTGCAACCTAGTAATACTCTTTCCCTTCTGCATAAGATGAGTTGATGTGTATTAAGGCATGTCTGAAGCTCTTCCAACACTATTGTTGCAGTAAAAGGCTTTATTTTTCTTTAACTTGGCCAACATATAATCCGGGGCTCTATCCCCATGGGGGATTGAACTTGGGTTATTAGCATTGCAATGCCCCATCTCAACCACTAGATCATAGCCTGACAGATTAAATAAGGCATTCTTAAACCTCACTACATTTGTATTCTCAAAAGGTTGTAACAAATTCCAAGAATAATAGTATCTGTAAATAAGGACTAACAGACTACAATCATCTTGTTTTTGTAGGTAGACATTCATCATTGCAGAGGCTTTCTTTATTGGTGGAGAAACAAGAAATGACTACCATACAAAATACAAGGGTTTTTACTAAGGAACCAATCTCTCTTATGAAACACCGTGAAAGGGTGTCTTTGCAGCAGGAGCATCATTTACTATGTTCACCTTGACTCTAAGTGAGATGTACTATGTGAGTTTTGCTAGGTCCAAGGAAGGGGGTTGGACACCATATGGTAGAGAATCTGCTATTGGGATGAGTAGCTTTCCCTGAGCAAACTTTAATGGAGTTTGAGTCATCATTTTATTTCTTATGATGTATACATTTATATGGTTCTTGTTATCATATAACCATTTCTTAGTACAAAGGATTGTTTCAAGGTAGCTCTAGAAATTGTAAAGAATAGGAATATGCAACAAAGGGTGTTCGTTAGAAGTTAATGAGAAAAAATTGTATTCCCCATTGTATTTTTCCACAAAATTTATATTTCTTACCATATGGTATATAATCTGAAGTGAGAAATACATCATTGTATTCCTTGTGTTGTATACATTTATGTGGTTCTTGTTAGGAGAAAGATGCTTCTCAATACAAAGGGTTGTTTGAAGGTAGCTCTAGGAATTGGAAAGGACTAGAAATATGCAATAGAGGGTGTTTGTTAGAAAGATAATAAGAAAATGATGTATTCTCTGTTGTATTTTTTACATGGAATTTATATATCTTTACAATTGGGGTTGAATGTAGTAGATATTTTTAGTTTTGAACCTTCATTACTGTTTGATTTTTACCTTATCAATTTCTATTGAAAGCATAGTGTGCTTTAAAACGGTGTTGTGAGATTTGGAAACAAATAAGTTGTAATACAAAACAAGAATTGGTGCTTCTCATTTTTCAGTCTTTGCTTTGTGAAAGATAGAACTTTGTGTAAAGTAATATGTATTTATCAATGGGAATTAGTAGGTTCCATTACAATAGTATTCAATAGGGCATTATGTTCTTTTACAACATTAGTAAATGCATCTACTGATAATAGATGCACATGAAAATATAAATACATTACCCTGTTTGGGCCAAAATACTTGAAAGACACCGAATTTTTGTCAGTTATGACATAGAAGAAGCAATCTGAAAAATCCAATATAACCAAAAACAATAAGCAAAGGATTAAGTTGTAAAAGTTAATAGAGAATTCCAATATGACAATAATACAATATTCCAAGGTTCATATAAGCAACTTTGTTTCACACATGCCTAACATTTTTCTCAAATTTGGTCCCCTTGAGTTTGCTTGGCCCTTGGATCTTCAATTTCTCAAGCTAGTTCAGGACCGATGAGACTTGTCCATTCCAACTCTTCTAATGTCAGAGAATGGGAAATTGAGTTGCTAGAGCCCTATTATCAAAACACTAAAAAAGATACATCATATTCTATATTGTCATGACCTGGTCTCTAGAACTTTGCTTGGGTCATTTAACAACTCAAATTATCGAATCTGAAATTGAAACAAAGTTGGCATGGCTTGTGAGCTGCACTATTATGGTTGGAAAATGAGTCCTTATGCCTTGGACTTCTGGATCATGCCATCCTTTTTGAAACAAATGAAATTCTCTATGTGACTAATAATGTAGGTCCCCGAGTCTTTGATCCATTTAACACCTAAGGCCACACAAACAACATGACCGTTGTTTCACTATAACATATATTTTATGTGAAAATTTTATGTTTAGTATGTACAGGTTTTTGAAAATCCTTATTGGGAAAATCCCCAATCCCAAAATCAAATTTGAAAATTTATTGCTCCCACAACACCCAAACTTTTGGCAACTATTCATTGTGACTCCTGATTAATCTCAATGGTAATTTTTCTTATTCAATAAATTATATAGAATATATCATTTTTCAAAATTTCTGAAATTCGAAATAATAGGTACTAGAAAAAATTATTCTCTCCAACAACATGCTAGAACAACCATTTGTCCTGAATAAATTCATCCCTTGATCAATCTAAAATAATTTAAAGTCTGATTTAAGATGTGCATCCAAAGATTTATGAGGAGAAAGAATTTCAAGTCAGATGTTTCTTATCCAAAAATTTCTCCTCTTTCCAAGCTTATAATCCATTGCAAATACACTTCCTTCAACACACATT
>JASDQU010680636.1:96026-137265 GCA_032191745.1 Picea mariana
AATGTTTTATGAAATTGGGTTTTTTTAAGATCATTAAAAATAATGTGAAGGGATATTGGTTATTATACATGCGGCTTGTGGTGGTATATATTATTGGATATGCTATTGATCGTCTATTAGTTGGGGTTTGACCAAAATAGTGTTTGTCTGCCATATTCAACAAATGAATTTGTTATTCATCTTGACACATGCGGTGGATTCAATACAACTATTGTTTTATTTTATTATACCTGCATAGCGGCAGGTATAAGCTACCATGCAACCTTGTTTTTAAAGTCTTGCCCATGATCTATTATTGTATACTGACAATAATGATGATAAGAGACAGGTGAAGACCACATCTATGTCTGCATCATCTGATAAAGGAAATTACTTTTAAAGTCTTAGACATTATTTTTAAAGTCTTGTCCATGATCTATTATTGTATACTGACAATAATGATGATAAGAGACAGGTGAAGACCACATCTATGTCCGCACCATATGACAAACACCCTGCACTAGTTTTCCAAAATTGACCCATTTCCAGACATTCATTTGAGTTATGCATTAATTTAGTTCACTAGCATTTCAAGTTCTTATCCCCTACCATTTCAAAGCTCAGAAGAGCTGCTTCCGAAAAATTGTTTTCGAATTGTAATATCAAGCTGAAAAATCTCAATTCATTTGGAGTGCAAATGTGGTTTGGACTGAGAAAAAGCATGGGAACGTATTTCCCAGCTCTGTTTGGGATATGGGCATTGGTTGTGACTTCCTTCTTCTCTGTTTATTGGGTTGCCAGTTCCTACTGTAGTTTCCACAATGTCTCATAATTCGATGATCCATCAACCTATATGTCCACTTACAGTCGTTTTAATGAGATAAAGAAGGAATGTAGCTCTATTTTAGCAGAGGCTTTAGTGCTGCATCCAGATCGGAACCGAAGATAAATGATTGAGAAGGAGCTCTCTTTTGTAAATGGGGATTGGAAGCAACACAAGGGCTCTGCTAAAATAGAGCTACATTCCTNATAAAGAAGGAATGTAGCTCTATTTTAGCAGAGGCTTTAGTGCTGCATCCAGATCGGAACCGAAGATAAATGATTGAGAAGGAGCTCTCTTTTGTAAATGGGGATTGGAAGCAACACAAGGGCTCTGCTCCTCTTATGCCATTCACCACAAGTGACTCCAATTACACGATACCAATTCGAAGAAGAAAATCCAATTATAATGGCATCCAAAACTATTCGCCAATCAATTTGGATTAAAGGTGTGGATCCAAACAAGGTCGCTAGCAAAATGGTGAATGTGAGTGGGATTTTATAGTTATCTATATCCACAAGTCGAGGCATCTCCTACATGCGTAGCAGACACAAAGTCTTTAAGATTTATCCTGGCTTCACTTCTCTTACGATTCTTCTCCAAGGAGTCTACTTAGAAGAATCAAAGAACTCACAAGATGAATGGTTGTTGTGTATGCTGGGCAGTACCCGTTTACCATCCCATGGGAAGAATGTTGCAGATCCTTGGGATTGGTTAATAAAATCAGAGTCACAGTCCCCTACTCTGTCAAAAGATGATAGAATTTTGTTGCAATTGCACTATCCGAGCAAGCTTTCTTTGACTATCAGGGAGATTCGAGGAACACTGACAAGCCTCAATCGACACTCCAATTCAAGTTATTTTGATGAAATTGACATCTCTTCACAATTAGCCGTTGGTTTGAATTATGAATTTGACTCTGAGAGCCTGGTGACAAAGGCTTGTGCTCCTTACCAATATCCAGACGATTTCAGGTCAAAAGGTATTAAACTATACCGAGGGAAGCAATTATGTTCAACTATAAAGCAACTGATGGATGGTCAGGTTTTGGATGTGGTTCCTACTTGGCAGTGTAATGGCACAGATGCTTATTGTAGAAAGTTGGGCCCATTCATTATGGATAAAAAAGTTTAGGAAACTAATGGAAGTTTTGATAACACAAAGCTTTGTATACAGGATTTGATGTGTAAAGACCTATCTAATTCAGGTATTCCAAAATTTAGTGTGGTTTTTTGAGTTGTGCCTCCTTCACAGGATCAGTATTTGGCAAGTGAAAGATCAGGTTTTAATGGCTTAACATTGTCCGCTGAGGGAAAATGGAACTCATCTTCTGGTCAGTTGTGTATGGTGGGATGCCTTGGATCCATCAAGAATCACAGTGCTTGTAATTCTCGAATCTGCATTTACTTGCCCCTTTCACTTTCAATAAAACAAAGAAGTGTAATTGTTGGCAGCATTTTCAGCATTGAGAACACTGCAAATTCCTTCTATCCTCTCTCATTTGAGCTTATATATCCTCAATATTTGACCCCAGATGTGTTAAACAAAATGTCATACGAATACAACAAGACCAAATTAGCCCAAATGGAGAGAGATGACACTGGAGGTTTTGGCAAATCATTCCTGAAGTATCCCCAGAAAGAACTGGGCAAGACAAGATAGAGTTTCTCTGTTCTAGGTGAAGATCTATCCGTGCATTCATGGGGCATGTTTGACCCGTTGTCCAAAGGGAATTCTGTCAAGAGCTCCATAGAATTGGATGTTATAGCCATTGAGGAATTTGTGGGATTTGTTTGGGAGAAGTTCTCAAGCACTTCTGTCATACCAGAGGAGGTTCGGGAATTGCCTCATTCAAAAGGACCAGAGGAAGAGAAGTCCTTGAAAGTTGCTTCACAGCTGAAATTGGAAGGAAATATTTCAAATCTTTTTCTTGAGGGCCTCTATTATCTAAGAGTGGGTAAAATGTACCTTATGGGATGCAGGGATGCTAGAGCTCCAAGGAATTTTTTCATGATACCGGGGATCTCCACGATGGTTTTGATTGCCTCATTGAAGTGAAAGTGGAATATCCACCTACAAATGCTAGGTGGTCCATAAGTCCAACCGTGAGCCTTTCAGTCACAAGCTAGCAAACAAAAGACAACCCACTTTTCTTTAATCAAATCGAGATCCAGAGTATTCGCATTCTATATCCAATTCGGAGAGAAAATATCATCTCTCGCAGAAGTGTAGAACTCATGTTTCGTATGTTTACACTATCGATGATGATTGGTTGCGTTCTCAGCCAATTATTCTACAGTCGAGAGAAGATAGAAGTCACTCCATACATCTCTCTTCTCATGCTAGGATTTCAGGCCATTGGATACAGTATTCCTCTCATAACAGGTGCAGAGGCCTTGTTCGGAAGGATAAAATCTGAGCCCGAGGATAATGTGTTTTTTCTTTCGACTCAGAGCCGAGGGACTGACAGGATTGACTACATGGTTAAACTGCTACTGTTGATTGCATGTCTATTGACACTAAGACTGTGCCAAAAGGTTTGGACGCTAAGACTGGTCTATTGACACTAAGACTGTGCCATGGAGGGTATATTGACACTAAGACTGTTCCATGGAGGGTCCCAAGTGATAAACGAGTGCTTGTTATTTCCTCAGCTATACATGTTATGGGTTTTTTTATTGTGTTGATTGTTCACAATGTGAAGACCAGTAGCCGCCCAATTCTGTCCTCAACCTATCTGGTTTCAGAAGGCAATGCGCGCAACCAATATGAATGGGAGACTGAGCTTAGGGAGTATGTGGGTCTGGTACAGGATTTTTTCTTGCTTCCTCAAATTGTTGGTAATACTCTTTGGCATTTTGAATGTAAACCACTTAGGAAACTATATTACATTGGTATCACTGTTCTGTGGCTCCTTCCTCACATCTATGATTACTGGAGACCTCTAGTTTCCAATCCTTACTTTGCAGATGAATATGAATTTGCGAGTCCAGTTGTTAGTTCTTCCTTTGCAAATCCTGGCTCAGATTTCTATTCTAAGTTTGGAGATATTTCTATTCCAGTGACTGATGTGGTGCTTGCAATTGTGATTTTCATCCAGCAAATATGGAATACGCATACACTAGGTCAGGCATTGAGATTAACCTCGACTAAGATGACACTGCCTGGAACAAGGATGTATGAGAAGCTGCCATCAAAGACATTTGAAGCTGAACTTGTTTCTGGTTGCATAGAGAGAAGTTAGTGCATTTCACAGCCTAGGATGAGTGAGAAGTATCACCAGTGTAAGATTTATAAATAAATGAAGTTCAGATCCATAATTTAAGAAAAGAAAATTGAAAAAAAAAAGAGATTACTATTATATAATCAGTTTACAAGTGATAGGAGACTCAGTTTACAAGTGATACCATATTATATAATCAGTTTACAAGTGATAAAAGACTAAACTTGTAGTAAACTGGGCAAATGGAAAATCCAGAGAAAAATTTAGTTCTTGTTCCATTATTACATAGAAAAGAAAAGAGAGGCAAGAGCCCAATTCTCATCTCTTTCCTTCCAGCATGTATTCAGGGAACTTAACTGCAAGGCTGGCCAGCTATCAAAAGAAGCATTAAGGATATGGGAAGGTGTGATAGAGGTGTCTGAAGTCATAGATGTGCCCTCTCTAGATATATTTCTGATTATGATGAGTACAACAAATATTTAGTAAAAAAGTGTTAGTTGTTTTTTATGTCGTTTAAACCCAGTTGTGTATGAAGCACTGTGAAGAGACTTGATGTCTGACTATAAAGACTGATGAGATAAAAAGAAAAACCAATTTTTGTGTTTTTGTATTTATGATTAAACAGTAATCAGTTTTTTCTTTTGAGAGTGTTGGAAATAGCATATATGTATTTTTGGTTTTATCTATAAATATATGATTTTTTTTAGAATATATATATATATTCATCTTAACTTATGATGTTTTAAACATTTAAAAATTTGTGTTTCAGTTATTAATCCCTCTAAATATTAAATAAATCAAAGATTAAAATAGATCTATGGTTGAAATTCACAAAACAATATCATAACATTGTAAATAAAAGATTTAGTTAATGTGACCCTTTATGGCCAGACTTAAAAGAAAATTGTTATTGTTTTCTGTTTGATTCTAGAGGTTATTTGGATAACAACCCAGAACTGGATGAAATTGTTATTGAGGGCTTCTACAGTTGTTGGTGTAATGGCACGCATGCCCATTGCTCTTTGAGAGGAAATCTTTATTCCATGATTGTTCGACCAGTGAGAAGTCTATACTCTGTTGGACTGGATAATGCTTATGAAAAGGATATTCATGGGAAGAAAGCATGACAGACTAATTCTATTGTTGTTATGCTATTCATGGGAAGAAAGCATGGCAGTCTATTTTTATTTCACTGCTTGGGTATTAACTCTAATTCCATGGCCAAACCATCTTTATCTATTCCTTCTCATTCTTCCGTGATCTCCCTCATGAACCTAAGCTCAACCCTGTAGTTCGATCTACAAACTTGACTTAATGCTTTGTTTTAAATTTTGAGGGCTCTACTCTACTCCTTCAATTCTGAGGGCTCTACCCATGATCTCATAAAAGTGCAGTGATTTCTCTATGGAGTTATCTCTCATATATCACGATTTTCCCAAGTTAATATCCCTTGTAAGTGAATGCACATTCCTCTCTCCTTGATTTGATTATTATGATTAATCTGATGCTTTCGTGAATGTCTATTCAATCCTACCGGTATCACAATCTACTTGTAAATCAATTTTGATAATGATTCTCTAATCAATCCCTTTTACCAATAGCTAGCCTTACATGAATCTAAGTTTTCTCCCTGTAATGATGGTGGGGAGAATGCTCTCAACTTTGAGAGTTATTCTATGACTAGCTAATGAAACATTCAACAGAGTACTGGATCTCTCATTTGTGGCCATTTCAGGTTTTCCAAATTGAGTTTCCATTTCTCTGTAATCTTTGCTAATGATTGATTTATTATGACTTCTTGCTAAACTTTAAGCAAATCAGAGCCAGGGAAATCCCACACGGCTTGTAAAATGTACGAGAATTCATCTATCCCAGGATCTTATTCAATAACTAAAATTCTAATTTCTAAGGATATTTTCGTGAGTTCATTTATAGTTAAGAAACTATCACATTAATTAGCTTGGGAGGCACCTAGACAACCTTTTAAAAGGCACCACGATCTCTCTTTAAGTATAAGCTAAACATTAATTTTCATCACTTTCCACCCTTGGTCACAATTATAAATCTTGGTTTGATTTAACATCTCTCGCAAACAATCTTAGATACCCATTTCCATATGGCCTTTTCTTTGAAGCACGAATGTGTATCATAGACTCATGGCTATGAAAGGTGAGGCGCTTATAGATCTAGGTCAAATTAAGTAGTCTTAGCCTATAATATAATAATGTCCATGATATAATAGGGACAAAGCAAAGAATTTTTTTCCGTGGGCTTGGCATCACAACCTTTCCATCTTAATTGGACTTGATATTCAATTGAATCAAAGTAAGCTTTCCAATACATATAGTGAAACAAGGCTCGAAGCCATTACAACAATATACTTATTCATGTCATTTTTTAATGGAATTGAACCTGGGTGGCGAGGACAACAATCATTCCTCTCAACCATCCAAGCTATACCCAAATGACAAAGGATCTTTTTCTCAATTGTATTCATAGTATATAAACTTCTATATATTGAATAGATCATTATACCAAAGGGTATACTCAAGAACCCTACATCAATGTTACAAACTAAGACTGAGCAAAAAACTTGGCAAGCTCGAAGAGTAAGAGTTTGACTTGATCTTGGGAAAAAAAAGGATAATACAAATATTGAAAAGAGAAAAACTTGGCAAGCCTGTAACAATGCATCTCCTATTGTCCCTGTTAAGTTGGATTGAGTGAGAAGATTTATTTGTTTAGGATTTTNCAACCCAGAATTGGATGAAATTGCTATTGAGGGCTTCTACAGTTGCTGGTGTAATGGCACGCATGCCCACTGCTCTTTGAGAGGAAATATTTATTCCATGACTGTTCGACCAGTGAGAATTCTATACTCTATTGGACTGGATAATGCTTATGAAAAGGACATTCATGGGAAGAAAGCATGACAGTCTATTTCTATTGTTGTTATGCTATTCATGGGAAGAAAGCATGGAAGTCTATTTTTATTTCACTGCTTGGGTATTAACTCTAATGCCATGGCCAAAACATCTTTATCTATAAAATCATTCTTCCTTGATCTCCCTCATCAACCTGAGCTCAACCCTGTAGTTCGGATCTACAAATTTGACTTAATGCTTTGTTTTAAATACTGAGGGCTCTACTCTACTCCTTCAATTCTGAATGTACATCCATCGACCCGGGTGCATTTCTATGTATTCCATACTATACCCACGATCTCATAAAAGTTCAGTGATTTCTCTATGGAGTTCTCTCTCATATATCACTATTTTCCCAAGTGAGTATCCCCTGTAAGTGAATGCACATTCCTCTCTCCTTGATTCGATTATTATGATTAATCTGATGCTTTCGTGATCGTCTATTCAATCCTACCGGTATCACAATCTACTTGTTAATCAATTTTGATAATGATTATCTAATCAATCCCTTTTACCAATTGCATGCCTTCCTAGAGTAAAATGAGGTTATCTAGGGTATTATGCGAGCCTTACATGAATCTAAGTTTTCTCCCTGTAACGATGGTGGGGAGAATTCTCTCGACTTTGAGAGCTATTCTATGACTAGCTAATGAAACATTCAATAGAGTACTGGATCTCTCATTTGTGGCCAGTTCAAGTTTTCCAAATTGAGTTTCCATTTCTCTATAATCTTTGCTGACGATTAATTTATTATGACTTCTTGCTAAACTTTAAGCAAATCAGGGCCAGGGAAATCCGACACGGCTTGTAAAATATAAGGGAATTCATCTATTCAAGGATCTTATTCAATTACTAAAATTCTAATTTCTAAGGATCTTTTAGTGAGTTCATTTATAGTTAAGAAACTATCACATTAATTAGCTTGGGAGGCACCTAGACAACCTTTTAAAAGGCACCATGATCTCTCTTTAAGTATAAGCTAAACATTAATTTTCATCACTTTACACCCTTGGTCAAAATTATAAATCTTGGTTTGATTTAACATCGACAAACAATCTTAGATACCCATTTCCATATGGCCTTTTCTTTGAAGCACCTGCAAGAATGTGTATCATAGACTCATGGCTAGCAAAGGTGAGGCGCTTATAGATCTAGGTCAAATTAAGTAGTCTTAGCCTATAATATAATAATGTCCATGATATAAAAGGCACAAAGCAAAGAAATTTTTTCTCTCGTCTAAAAAATCTCTCCTAGCCTCAACATATCATGGTCTAAACAAGGTGAATCTAAGGAATGCCTTCCTTTCCATCTTAATTGGCCTTGATATTCAATTGAATCAAAGGAAACTTTCCAATACATATAGTGAAAGAAGGCTCGAAGCCATTACAACAATATACTTATTCATGTCATTTTTTAAGGGAATTGAACCTAGGTGGCGAGGACAACAATCATTCCTCTCAACCATCCAAGCTATACCCAATTGAAAAAGGATATTTTTCTCAATTGTATTCATAGTATATAAACTTCTATATATTGAATAGATCATTATACCAAAGGGTAGAATCAAGAACCCTAAATCAGTGGTACAAACTAAGACTGAACAAAAAACTTGGCAAGGTCAAAGAGTAAGAGTTTGACTTGATCTTGGGAAAAAATCGGATAATACAAATATTGAAAAGAGAAAAACTTGGCAAGCCCATAACAATGCATCTCCTATTGTCCTTGGTAAGTTGGATTGAGTGAGAAGATTTATTTGTTTAGGATTTTTTGTGTACCCATCCTCATTTTTGACTTGTAGTGTTATGATGATTATAGATGTGCAACATTCCGCAGTTGTGGCTTCAACCTGAGAACGTAGATAGATACGATGCCATTCTAGTTCTCCTACTACGCCAGGTGTATTTGATGTAACCAAAGTTTGGATACTATAGTGTAATTTATTTGATGCTACGATGGAATTTGACCAAAATTGCATCGTTACATTACAGATGCAGGAACTTCTCATGTACTGAACAGTGATATGAGTGTTCTGTGAGTACATGCATACTCATACTCATCTCATTGTTCAATACATACCAGAATAACTTCCTTGTATAGACAATTATTTGTCATTTGTGAATGACATGCTAAGACCATGCTGGATAGAAATATGAGTTTATAATAGATAATTAGTGTTTGTGCAATAGAGTTGAGGTTAGGCCTTACCCAAGGGTTAGCCCGTCCCTCCATCAACTCCAAGACAATAAATTTGCAGTGGTATCGGGGATAAAAAAGCTAATAACAATGCCCCTTATAATGATCTCAATAATATGAGATATAAAGGAAGGATAAGTTTTGAAGATTATGTACCTATTTTGAAGCTTCTAGGAAAGCCAATAATTCATGTGCAATGATAATATATTGTATTTATAATTATAGCTAGATTGAATCATGGTTAGTATATTATGATAAAGTTGCGACAAAGTGAGGAATAATTTGAGAGGGTGAATCTAGAATGCTTTACATGGAATGTACTAAATGTCTATTCTTGTATGTTTTGAGGTGAAATCCCCTCTAATCCTTTTTGTATGGGTCCTCATATGGAGTCCTTGTTTTGAGGCTAAGGAAACATTGGAGTATGCTTCCATATTTTCTAGTAAATGTTGAAGTGAGAAGTGCTACAAGCTAACAATATTGAACAACTTGGATGTTCTATAAGAGCTTCTCCTGCACTTTGAACTGTAATGCTCATTCAAGACATAAGGCACAGTTTTTGAAACGTGCATTAATATGAGGTATTCTACAAGAAGAAATGTGTCCTTGCATGGGAAATGGTACCACAGTTTCGAAGCTCAATAAATTAGTCTATTGTTCTAACTTGAACATTGTTGCAAAAAAATACAAGGCATAACTGAATTGCACCAAATCAATTAAGATCAATTGATTTAGAGTTTACCTTAACTTAAATGTGAAGATATCAAGCATACTAACATCCTAGCTTGTTGCGAATGAATCGCAGGAACATCTATGGAACATTACAAGAGGAGACGTGGCAAAGAGACCATTATTGAAGCTAGGTCAAACAAAGGAGGGGAAGGCCCCATTTACAATGGCATCGCCTACATCATGGAAAATGATGTGGCATATCAATGGGGAGAAATTTACTAGATGTTCCATCAAGATTCCTATCCCAAGGTATCAAATGATGATCGAGATTTGGGTGTCTACCACACTCTAAAAAGGTCTCAACTTTATCAGATAGTTGCACATCTCGAAGTGTTCCCGTGTGTAGAGGATATTTCTTGGATCATCCATCGAACTAACATTGACAATAGGCTGATAAAAGATACTGAAGGGAAAGCTATTGCATCATTCCAAGCCTCAACTATACATGCATGCTATAAGCTTCCCACTTAAAAGATTCAACTCACAGATGAATGGATGTTGAAATGTCCTCTAGATTGCAAGGAAACAATTAAGAATTGGTGGGTTCCAAGTGTAAGTTTTAGATCAAGATCCAGAGATTATAGATCCCCTTACAGATATGTTGTAGCCCTTATGTGCAGACTTTATGCAGAAACAGACACTTCAACATTCAAGGAATCTTGGGTTTCCCTTTCTACACACTATCACAACTACTAGTTATATATTTAACTAGGCAGTTATCCTCTCAGCGAACCTTGAAAATTCCATATCAATAGTAAAACATGCAGTGTCGGGGAAGCATCTGTATTTCCATATGTCATCCTACCTGTTGGATATGGTCTTTCAAGCACATGCTTACCCAAGAATGGGTTGGAGATGGAAAAAGAGTGACCTCCCTATTCATCTCTATTGTCAGTACTTGTGGGAGCATAAATATCGAGTGCACTATCAAAATATTTGCGACCACTTCTTAATTTTGTTGTTCCAATTGTTATTTTGGGCCCGAGCACCATGCATGTCAGCGAAATAAATGGAAGCTATCAGCAAAATTAGCGATTGGTTTGTACTTAAGAATGAGACTTATATCAGGATCTACAGATCAACCAAACCTCCACACGTACTTCCTAAATTTGTGCCTGACAAAATGGTGTTGCAAGAGGTAGCATATCACACTCTTGTACATGGGGTTGGGGCATCCCTTTCCAAATATAAGAAACTGTCGTGGCCACCACTACCATTCTATGTGGGATCCTACAGTTTCAAGAACTCAAAGGAGGCACATGTTGAGGCAGAGGCTTTGGAAACATTCTATTTTGGGGAAGGAATATTCCATAGATATGATCCCTGGAAGGTTGTCAACCAACACTGTAAACTCTACAAGAATAAATGGCCTTATGAATCTGAAACATGGAGAGATGAAGATATATACAAAAAGGCACATAATTGTGATGAGGTTATCTTAAGAAGGGGAGACAACTCTACGACTAAACAAAACTCAAAGGCCGAGCAAGAAAAGGAAGCTAAAGAAGCAGAAGGAAAGGAAAAAGATGAAGAAGAAGCTGCAGCTAAAGAAACAATAGAAAAAGAAAGATTGGAGAAGGATCATGAAACACTCTTGAAAAAGAAAGTTGAAGAAGAAGTTGTAGCTAAAGCAGAAGTAGAAAAAGAAAGGTTGGAGAAGGAGCCTGAATCACTTCATCATAAGAAATGTAAAGAAGAAGTTGCAGCTAAAGAAACAACTGAAAAAGAAAAGTTGGAGAAAGAGGTTGAAGCACTTCAGCATAAGGAAGCAACAAAAGAAGCAATTGCAATAGCAGAAGCGAAGAAAAAGAGGAAGGGAGAAGAGGAACAAGAGAAAATGAGACTCCAAGCAGAACAAGAAGCAAAGCTCAAACAAGAAAAAGAAGAAAAGAAAAAGAAAGAGGAGGAAAATAAGGCACAAGAGGAAATAGATGACACTGATCCCATGGACACCAACCTACCTGAGGCTTCTAGCATACCATTGCCTGGAGGCCATTTCCCTCTGGGAGGACTAGGGTTGGGGGGGTTAACGTCCTTCAAAGCTAGCAGAGTGGAAGAAATAGACTCTTTCATATTTGACAAGGCCCAGGGCAAGATTATACAACGAACTGTAAGAACATTTCCCATTTCAAGTGTTCAACCAATTACAGTAACCACAAAAAGAACAATAGTCACAAACACTAGCCAAGATCCTATATCTATGGCTTCTGCTAGTGTAGCATTTACAAAGGCCACGCAAAAAAATATCAGAGACTATATCAAATAAATAGGAGAATACAAGGCTCGAAACACGACCCCAAAGGAAGAAAATAGATGTTATAAACATGAAAGGAATAGTGTCATAGAGCACAAAGCATGTGCTAATGAAGTACACAAAGAATTCAGTGATATGGAAAAGCAAGTATATCCTTGTCTACAGGATTTCCAAGACATAGTTGCTCGAATTTTGTCATTATCTGATTAGGTTAAGAAGAAGGACATCGAGCTGACAGGAGTGCGCATCGTGATTGATGATATAAATATGTGTCCACAAGAACATCTAAATGCAGCCCAAGAAGTCCCAAGGATGATCAAAGAGGAACATCAAATGAACTATACAACTATTGCAAGGGCCCAAAGCACTGGAATTAAGTTGGAGCAAGACATAGAATACTCCACTAGCACCTGCAAGCGGCTTTACTTGTTGGCAGATAAATTGATTGAAAAATGCAGGCTGCCCAAAATCAGGGATTTGGGAAATCCAAGGCCAATAGAGCAAGTCTTTGCAGAATTAGAAGAGGCCATGAATGCTATGGAAATCTCCATAAGCATAACTCAAAGAGTAACCCAAGGAACTTTAAAAGAACATATTGTTGAGCCAGCAAGAGAACATCATATGTTAATTTCTTACTTGGCTACTTTGAAAACAAACATGAAGATTGTAATTTAGAAAACAACCGATTATTCAATTACATTAGAAAGTTTTCCTTTTAGGAGAATTGAAATGATCTCCTCTTATCATAAGATTTGGACTGCCTATCTACAAAATCAAGGCTATGGAGGAGAATAAATTTCCAATTTTGTAATGTATTGTATAAAGTATTGTGCTAATGTATTATTAAGATGATTAGATATATACCCAAGAGCACTCGACAAAAAGGGCTCTTACTTTTCGTAATTTTGGAGAACTACGTACTGAAATTTTAATGAAAAGAAGACCTCGGGGCCATTTTTGTAGGGGAAGTGAGTTAGTGTTGTGTGATGTACTCGTTGAACTGTTTCTAGTTTATGTTTTTCCATATTCACTACTATAAAGTTATATTATCCATATGACAAAATATTCTTTTGTGAGTTTCAATGGCTTTACTTAGACTTGGACCTACTAATTCTACACAGGGTGTCATTCCACATGAAAAAACATTCTTATTGTAGTAGTTGATTATTTTGCCTTGTATTTACTAAGATAAATACATGATTATTTTTGTAGGTTTTTGTCTTGTTGTAGAAGCTGGATAAAAATCACAACTTCGAATAAGATGGCCATAGTACAGGTTTTTGTTTTCTCTAAAAAATTGACGTTTTGATTATTTATTTATTTACTAG
The DNA here is from genome assembly GCA_032191745.1 of Picea mariana. NCBI lineage: Eukaryota > Viridiplantae > Streptophyta > Pinopsida > Pinales > Pinaceae > Picea > Picea mariana. The sequence goes on from JASDQU010680636.1 coordinate 109,480, forward strand.
ATAGATAACATGGTCTTATTAGTGATTTTGTGTATTACATGAACTAAATATATCACTGCGTAACTATTTCAGGAGGATTCAAATTATAGAGTTCTTAAGGAAAACAATGGGCACAACTACTTTTATTGTTTGGTCAGTGAATGCAATGGTCTACGACGTACCAAGTGTTCTACATTTAATCAACATAGAAAAGAAGTACATACTTGGGGACCCATAACATTGCATGTTGGTGTGCCACATGGGTTTCGGTACAAGCTTAGATCTGAATCCAAATTGGAAATAAATCGTTACCGAAAAAATTACGACAATGAATATCGTTATAAGAAGAATAGAAAGGTTGTTGAGACCACTGCCATTCGAAAAGAGGTTCAAAACGCGATACGCTGTTTTTTTATTTTATTTTCAAATATTTTCATTAAATTATGCTTTACTAATGTATTCATTTTGTTTTCATATTATAGGGGGTGAAGTGTGCTCAAGAGTTGAGTGCAAATGCTTTGGAATGTGTGAGAAGACGTGTTTACGAATACAATGCTCAATCAAAGAAAAACAAATCTGAATTAAAAAAAAATGTTCGCAAGAAAATCATTAAGGACAAAAATTGGAGTATGCTACATAAAAAATTTAATGAGTCACCACCCGTAATAGCTATTCAAATTTGTATTTTTTTTTGTTGGATACAAATTCAATACTACATGGTATTTAATAAAATCACATTTTTTTAGCATGTTTTTCTTGCAACATAAAAATTTGTCTACCTCCTCCCAATGTAAAGAGGATGATACATTATCTATTAAAGAGTCACCCAGTGTACATTTTGTAAGATACCACATGTTTTGTTATATAATTCTACAAAATACTAAATGAAAACCCCTTTTATTGACATATTTTTTTACAATGGATGTATTTATTTGAATATATGCAGGGAAATATTGTATATATTGGTGACCCATCTTCATCAGATATGGAGGAAATGGTGGATGAAGGTGTTAAAGATGGGGAAGGAATGAGTCAAATTCCTATTGTTGGGGAAAATGTTGAAACTCCTTAATTCACCAAAGTTTGATACTTCTGCTGACCAAATTTCAAACCCATTATATGACAAGACACTAAACGTTGTTGTTGAAGAAAATCATATATTTGATAGTATTGACACCATTCATTGTTTCGAGCAAAGTTCAAAGGCTTTGTATGATAAGACACCAAAGTACACCATCGCTGAAGAAAACGAGAAATTTCATACTGATGACACTATTCAATGTTCCTATGGGCAATGCTTTAGGCCAATATTTGATATGACACAAGATAGTGTTCCCTTAGGCCCACCAACTTTTGATAGGACTCTCATGGGATTAGATGACCCATTTGATTTTTCAGTGAATTTGCATCCATCTTCTTATAAATTTGGTCAAGATCCAAGAAAAACTGTCCTTGATGGGAAAGAAACAACTTTGTTTATTGAAGACAATCGCAGTGATGGAGAGGACATAACTATGGTAAGTCATGGAGAGGTCAAAAATGTGGTAAATGAGGGTGATATTAGAGAATCCTCTATGCTGGAAAAACAAATTTGCGCACAAATACACACAACAGGGGCTGCAAAAGGACCTTTCTCACCCGAGATGAAGCAAAGGGTGGGAAATCCAATTATTGTCACCCATCATTCTATTCACAATCTATTTCCCAAACAAAGAAGACAAACACATTCACTATAAAGAAAAATAGGTGTGAACTCTTCTTGTCGATACTTTATAATATCTATCAAGTTTTTCACATTTAAATATATTGTTTTTTGTTGATGGATTATAATATCTATACTATGTTTAAAATGAAGTTATTTTTTTGTATTCAAGTATGTTTTATGTTTCTTTTACATGTAGCACTTGCAACGACCACACTCATATCCTCATCTATTCTTTTAGGGGATACCTACAGAGAATTCTTATGGAGGATGTTCCATCCTTCAGATTTGGAGTACTTGCTTGGCTTTTCCTGGGAGTCACTAAAACTGATAGTCTTCTCTATCATGATGGGTTTACAGAGTATACAAAATAGTACCCTAAGAACTTCAGATATGATACTCCATTGAGTAGAGAGAATAAGAACAAAAGAGGGGGCAAGATGCATATACAAGACAAGGTTCAATACAGTGATGGAATTTTTGAGCTTTTGGATAAGGAAACTCATATCTACTTCTGTGTATTGAAGGGCATGATGCCTGGAATTCAGTATACCTTAAAAAGAGTTGCAGAAGTGAGATGATAAAGTTGGGATGAGAGATTTTTACTGCTTAAAAAGAATAAGCAGTGGCATGTAGAAGTTTATTAGTCATTTTGTAGAGCTCAACTTCATCCTCCCGGGGAAATCTCCATTAATCCTTGACTGAATTGCTAGTTATTATTTTGTGTCTTCTTGATAATATCAATCTAATATTCTATAAGCATGGATCAACTATATTTGCTTTGGCATTACTATGTGGAACTTGTGAAAATTATTTGTATATATTAAAGTTTTGGCCATATAATTGCAGAGGGCACATTTTTTGCATTCCTTGCTAATGTTCTATATGCATGGCTCAACTATATTTGTTTTGGCATCATTATGTGGAACTTGTGAAAAATATTTGTTGATATTAAATTTTTGGCCTTATAATTGCAGAGGACACATTTTTTGCATTCCTTGCTAATGGCCTTAAGTTTTTTTTTGCATTCCTTGCTAATGTTCAAACCATTGCACCCAACTAATGAAAAAAATGATTTTGGGTCCACTACAAAAATTTGGAATTCTCATAGGCTCGATCTCACCATTTCTCACCATGTTTATTACCTCTTAATTTGACATGGATTTCAAACTTGACATGCTTTACAATACTAAGAACAGAATCAAGAAATTGTTTCTTCAAGTATCAAGTATGATTTCATAGGGTGCCTTTGAAGATGTCCTATGTCAAAATTGCTTCAACCCTAACTGTAGCAAGCCTTTTCTCCTGCTAGAAAATTGTGTTGCATAATAGAAGTCAATTGTGTAGCACATGCATAATTAGCATTGTTTATGCACAACATATTTTAATTGTATCTTCCATGTGCTCTGCATCGAAATGCTCTACCACATATTCACTAGATACCCTGTTTCCTAGCTCGAATTCTTGATAAAAAATCTCATCTGTTGTTAGGTGCTTTTCCACATTTACTTGAGATAGCATACATTATCACTCCACCTTGATCAAAGAATCACATCCAAAAATAGAGAACACTTCTAAGGCACTCCCATAGTTTTTCACTACTGGATTGTTCTTTCAAGTTCCGCTGACCTATTTTTTTGGTCAATCATGAACATTAGTATAATTTTCTTATCCATCTTATTTAGGTCTGAAATAAAAAATGCATCTCATATATTATTCAGGTCATTTGTACTTCATTATAGAGGGAAAATAGTATTAAACTACGGGACATGAGAAACACTCATCTTTAATGCTAAAACTTTATAATGCAATGATGAGTAAAAGGTATAAATACTGCATGTTCACATAAAAATAAATACAAGATATAGTCGAGAGAATAATACATGTCATATATTACTAATAACACTGCATGTTGCAGTTATACATCACAAGGGTAGCACGAGGTAGGCTACATGTGCACACCTATATGTGTTGCACTCTTTTACCTATCTTATCATACATTACATCAATTATTATGCATTAAGGCTGTTACGGTGGTCTACTGTCTAACCACCTAACTAACCTTGGCATTGATTGTTAACATAATATTTAATGCCATGTTATATTACTATCATTTTATTACAAACATAGCCATTTAACACCTACTATATTAATGTTAGCATTGTCATTGGAGCTTGCTTTTTTCTCCTTCGATAGAAGGGAGGTAGTTATCTAGATATGTTTGGTGTTTCTTTAGTTCTCAATATCCCAGCCTTTAGTTCTCAAGATAGCAGCCTCTATGGGGGTTGGTTGTAGGCTCATTTTACTGTATTGATAATGGGAACATGGTATCATTAAGAGTATGTTGAGAATGTGTGTAGATTTAGATCAAGTGTGGGTTGACTATGATGGGGGGAGTCATGGTCTTTACACCTATCCTTGTTAGCCATGTCAGACACTTCTTGATGTCATCTCTTGTAGATCAGTCTATGTTTCAGCATTGAGTGTTGCCTTCTTGTACTTTATCATTTTGCACCTTTTTGGGTACTCATACTTCTTAAGCTTTGTTAGCCTTATTAGTTATTAGCTAGATGTTTAGATGATATTTAGAAGCTTAGATTTTCTGATTTTAGCATCATTCTGGGAGTTTCTTTTGCACTCTCACATTGTAATTTATGATACTGGATGTATGTTATAGTCCCATTGACCTACTTTATTGGTCATTTGTTGGACATTAATAAAATTATCTTAGCATATCTTATCTGAGAGTTTTATCCAGTTACATAACTCTGTCCCTGTATCTCCTAATGTATATTGTGTTTTGCTGTTGATGTATAATGGGTAAATGAAGTTAATCTGCTTGGTATTTAATTGCCCTTTTCTACATCTTGTTTGCTTCAGGGATCACTCTTTGCTTCCGCAATTGACAGGGTTTGCTCCACAACAACAATTTGTATGCCTGGTCTGGAATGAGTTGACAAGTGAAGCTCTGCCCAATTCCATTTTGACAGATCACATGTGCATCACGGTGCAATTTCCCTACCTTCATATATGAAGCATAATACTCCTGCATACAAATCTGACATTTATTACAAACATTATGTGTGTCTAGATCAATCACATTGAACAATATCTCTAAGCGCAGTTACTAAATTATTTGTGAGACATAGGCTTTTGTAAATGAATCTCCTAAGGACAAGCACTCACCGATTAATGATAAAGTGGTATTTGTAAGATTGGTAGTCTCACCATAAAGTTTTTCCCTTTAGTGTTATGATGGTTGGGTTGAGGAATGTTAATTGTATTGTGTCTTGGCTTATTGGGATCATCATTTTGGAAATATGATTTCTTGGAAATGACTGTCTTTAGAAAATGATTGATCATTGTTGCCTGGTTTCCTTTAATCTTGGAAGGATAATGCTCCTATGGAGGTTAGATGTGTAGAATTCCTGCAGAAACCCCGATAGATCTAGAATTCTAGTTAAATTGAACACATACAAGTTGTTGATATTCAAGAGATGAGAGAAAGTTTTTTCTCCATAAATCGGAGAATTATATTAATAAAAAATGAATATACATGAGCAACCAAACTCAAAAAGAAGAGAGGAGGTGAATATATATAATTTCCAACATAGAAATTCTAGCCAAAAAAGCTAAAAAAAGCTAAAATAGGTTCATAGGCTAAGGGAGACCACATAGTTTGACCTAGACCACTAAAGACACGTGTTACACACTCATTAATTCCCACAAGAGTCAAGTGGTGCACATTATCTCACTTAATCTCACTTATCTGAGAAGAGAAGCAGTTCCAACTCACTTAACTGACCCGAAATAGCAATTACTAATAATAGTAAAGGAAAAAATCATTAATTAAGGAATAAATCTTGCACTCAAAGAGGAGGTGCGCATTCCCCAATAATGGATGAGTTTTTTCATGGGGGAGTTGGAATAAATCAAGAATAAATCAAGAAAATCAAGAACCAAGAGTTGAGTCTTGATCTAAAAATAACAGTTTTCCCTAAAATCTAGGGATGAAGCGCCCTTCTTCCCTATGTGGCCAAATTAGGTGAAATAAAATGTGATGGAATGTATTAAACAAGATCTAGGAGTCTAAGCTAGGTATAAACTAATGTAAGTTAGGGTTATGCTCCAAAACCCCCACTTAAGCCTAACTGTAATGACAAAAAATTTGAGTCCCGACAACTTGGCCATTTTAGGTACTCATTACATAAAAGAACTCCTCATGAAAAGAGAAAAGAGGGAAAACCTCGTGGGAACCCCTCCCACAAAAAAAGAGGAAAAAAATGTTGAGTGGCCAAAAGTGACCTACTCAACTGTCTCCACCACTCCAAGCATGGCTCTCCGTTCTGGAAATTTCTTTTTAGTGAAGGACTTGGTGAAGATGTCTGCAATCTACTGCTCTGTGGGGCAGTACTATAGTGAAATGACTCTGTCATGGATCAGCTCGTGGATGTAATGCATGTGAATCTCGATGTGCTTGGTCCTCTGCCTCTGAACTGGATCAATCAATATTTGAATGGACCCCTAATTGTCACAAAATATGACAATCGCAAGTGGATACTGAATACCAAACTCAGAGAGAATCCCCTGCAACCAAATAGCCTATGTAGTTGCATTCACTACACCTCTATACTCTGCCTCTGCTATAGATAAAGCAATCGTGGATTGCTTCTTTCTAGACCAACAGAATGGCCCTGAACCAAAGCTGAAAACATAACCAAAGGTGGACTTGCAGTCTGTACCATCTCTAGCCCAATCAGAATCTGTGTACCCAATCAATGAAAGTGGGCATACTGCAACATAAAAGATACCAAAACTGGGAGTACCTTTCACATATCTAAGGATTCTCTTTGCAGATTTCCAGTGAAGCTCATGAGGCTCCTGCATATATCTAGAACAAAATCCTGCTGTAAAAGAGATATCAAGTCGGGTGTGAGTGAGATACAACAAACTCCCAACCAACTGTCGATACAGTGTACTGTCCAACAAAGGTGTAGTACCTGCATCCTCAAATCTGACCCCCGAAAGAAAGGGAGATGTTGTTGGCTTGCATTATGTCATCTGAAAGTAGACAAGTAGATTTTATGCATACTTAGACTGTGACATCTTGATCCCTGAAGTAGATTGAGAAACTTCAAGACCAAGAAAGTAGTGCAACAGTCCCAAATCTGTCATGGAAAATCAATCGTGCAATGTTGATTTTGCTGAATCAATAGTTGAAGTAATGTTCCCTGTCATCAGTAAGTCATCTACATAAAGTACTATCAGAAAAATGGAATCATCATGTTTCATCAAATAAACATTTGGATTATATTTGCATCGAATGAATCCAATGGAAAGCTAGAAAGAATCCATCTTTGCATACCAGGCTCTGGGAGCCTGTTTTGGGCCATGCAAAGATTTCTTTAATATGCAAACGAGGGAAAAGTTTTGAATGTATACCTATGGATACTCCATATATATCTCCTCCTTGATATCTCCATGAAGAAATTCACTCTTCACATACATGTGATGAACTTCCCATCCGCGAGAAGCAACAATGGCCAAAACTAGTCGAATGGAGTCCATTTTTGCAACAGGTGCAAATGTCTCTGTGTAGTCTATGCCATGTACTTGTGAGTATCCTTTTGCGGCAAAGCGATATTTGTACTTTCTGATATCACCATTTTCAACAATCATTGTTCGATATATCCATCGACATCGAACAAGATTTCTTCCTTTCGGAAGTGGAACCAAGTCCCATGTGTTGTTGTCCATAACAACAGAGTACTCTTCATCCATGGCAGCCTCCCAAAGTGGGTTTCCAGCAACCTTAGAGTGTGACTGTGGATATGAAATAAGTGTCATGTAGAAATGTATGGTAAACAATGGTTCCGTGGTAGGCAGGGCTTGAGGATCCCCAAAAAACTGTGATCTAGTCCTTCGTGTATCCACAGGATCACCAACTAGTTCACCTGCATCTTGCAGGGTTTTCTCTGCCCAAGTTGGCAACTAAGTTGGAGTAGCCATGAACTGCTCCTCATCCTCTTTATCAGACCCAAAAGGTTTTTTTTATGGTTTCTATGAAGTTCTCGAATAATTTTTTGACTCCTCTTCATCAGTGACAACAAGCGATTCCTCGACAGGGTCTTCTAAAAAATCATGCAGTGATTCTTCTTCAAACTTCACACTTCAAGCTAGAATGAAATTTTCAGTGTGAGAGTCCAGAAATATATATCCTTTGACACCTTCAGGATATAAAACAAATATGAATTCAACACTTTGAGGCTCCAAAGCCTTCCTCTTATCTATCGGAATGTGAGCCCATGCTCATGAACAAAAAATGTGAAAGTGCGACACTTTCGGTTTCTTACCGGTCCAACATTCAAAAGGAGTGGTTCCTTTGAGTGATTTGTGAGGAACTCGGTTCTAAATGTATGTTGCACAATTAATAGCTTCAGTGCATAGCTTGGGAGTTAATGATTTCGACTGTAGCATACAATTGGCCATCTCTTTTAAGGACTAGTTTTTCCTCTCCGCAACACCGTTCTGTTGTGGTGTATATGGCACTATGTGTTGTAGCTGTATACCTGCATCAATACAAATTTTCTGCACACATTTGTTGACATAATCCCCCCCATTATCAGTACAGAGTATCTTAATCTTACACCCAAACTTATTCTCAACAAGTGCTTTAAATTCTATAAGGAATTCAAATACTTCCGATTTTAATTTAAAAAAAAATACCCAAGTAAAGCAAGAGAAATCATCTATGAAGGTGAGTACATATCGAGCCTTACTAATTGAAGGTTGTGGGAATGGGCCTGTGATGTCACTGTGAATCATCCCAAGAGGTGAATAATCTCTCTGTGCCTTCCTTTTGTCAAAAAATTTCTCTGGATGCTTGCCAAGAATGCATCCTTGACATACACCACTTGTGAATTTAATAGCTGGCAATCCTTCTAGCATGTTTTCCTTGTTGAGTTGATGCAAGTACTTATAGTTTATATGGAAAAATATTTCATTCCATAACCTACTGATATTATTATATTGTGACATAAATATAGTGCTAATAGATTTAGGAACAAAGTGGGAGAAGAAATACAAACGAGAATCGTGATCTGGAATTCCATGTGCAAGTTGTGAGCCTGTGGAAATGTCAGTAATCATTGCAGAGTCCCTAGTGAACTCCACTTTCCTTCCAGAGTCGGAATGAGTGATATGATATATCAAGAGAATATTTGTGGACAGAGAGGGAAAATGAAGCACATTTTTTAAGCGTCCCCCTTCAAGATCAACAATTCCTTCTCCGCACACCTTTGCGGGTGTGGCATCTCCCAAGTAAATTGGGGATCTGGTGCTTTCTTTGATGGAGGAAAATTCATATTTTGATGCAGACATATGGTTCGATACACTTGAACCAAGGATCCAAGATGATGGATTCGATGTGAAAGCCATTAAATCATGACCATCTCGTGCTCTCCCTCCCGTTCTATTATCATCTTTCTTCTTTGCATTTTTGGGCACCGTGAAATTGTGTTGTTGCAATTGCTTAGCCATCTCATCGATAGTATTCCTCATGCAATTTTCTTCGGGATGAAAACATTTGGAACAGTAGCTGAAAAGTGTTATTTTATTCTTCTTCTTACCCTTAGGCTCAGAAGAGTTCTCTAAAGATTGTGAGGATCTCTCTTTCTTTGATTCAGGAAATTTACCCTTTCCTTTTTGCTTGTCTTTTCCACTGCTCTTTGGAGCATCAGTAGCTGCAAGTGCTTGATTCTTGGAATGCTTGATGGCACCCATTTGGACTAACTTAGCTTGCCCTTGAGTCAATGCTGCAATGAAATCATTCAATGGAAGCATTTTCCATGTTTTCTGAGTCAATTTAGATGCTTGAAAAGATGATACAAATACGGAATATTCAGGGCCTAATTTCGAGAGAATTGAAAGGATGACCTGATCTTCCTCTCTCTTGAATCCACATGCATTAAGTTCAACATGGAGGGATTTGAAATTGGTGAAGAATTCTTGCAGGTTTCTGAAATGAATTGGACTTAGGGATATGAGTTCATTCTCCAGTTGATGCACTCTCATTGCATCCTGCTTGTCGAATAGTCCTTCCAATGTGGTCCAGACCACATCAGGAGTAGTGGCTCCATTGACATGAAAGAGGAGATATCTGGAAATTGATAGGCATATCATCCCAATTGCTTCATCTAATTTATTGAAATACTTGATCTTCTCCGCAGCAGCAGTCGGTTCTTTCTTCGTTCCCATTGTTACCCTATAAATCCCTTTGCTTTGAAGGAGCAGAGAGATCTTTGTCTTCCATTCGAAGTAATTGAAAGAATTTAGAACGAGTTTTGTGGCATGAGAGAGATGATCCATTTTTTCTTTCTTTGCCTCCTGATGATCTATACCTGCAAATAAAACCATGTACAATCCACTAGATTCAATCTAGCTCTGATACCATGTAGAATTCCTGCAGAAACCCTGATAGATCTAGAATTCTAGTTAAATTGAACACATACAATTTGCTGATATTCAAGAGATGAGAGAAATTTTTTGCTCCATAAATCAAAGAATTATATTAATAAAAAATGAATATACATGAGCAACCAACCTCAAAAAGAAGAGAAGAGGTGAATATATAGAATTTCCAACATAAAAATTCTAGTCAAAAAAGCTAGAAAAAGCTAAAATAGGTGTCATAAGCTAAGGAAGACCATATGGTTCGACCTAGACCACTAAAGACACATGTCACACACTCATTAATGCCCACAAGAGTCAAGTGGTGCGCATTAGCTTACTTAATCTCACTTAACTGACAAGAGAAGCAACTCCAACTCACTTAACTGACCCGAAATAGCAGTTACTAATAATAGTAAAGGCAAAAATCATTAATTAAGGAATAAATCTCTCACTCAAAGAGGAGGTGTGCATTCCCCAATAATGGATGAGTTTTTGCATGGGGGAGTTGGAATCAATCAAGAATAAATCAAGAATAAATCAAGAAAATCAAGAACTGGGAGTTGAGTCTTGATCTAAAAATAACAGTTTTCCCTAAAATCTAGGGATGAGGTGCCCTTCTTCTCTATGTGGCCAAATCAGGTGAAATAAAGTGTGATGGAATGTATTAACCAAGATCTAGGAGTCTAAGCCCCGGAAGGGGTGCCAGGCAAAGCAAGGTGGGCACGTGGAGTAGCGCCAGGAGGGGCCATTAATGGTGGCCAACCGCCCTCATATCCCTGCTAGTTATGAGGGGCATCAACTTAGTCAGCCTCCACCTTTTGATGAGGCCTCTCACTCGTGCGAGCAGACTGGCCAGCCAGAGCATTAAGATCACAACCTTAATCGCTATAGCCACCATTTTCTCCCTTATCAACTTTCTTGGTGGCTTTGGGATGCATTGGAAGGTTACAAAGCCGAGTGAGAACAACAGCGCAGGGGGCATTCTGGCCCTCGTTCTTGTTCCAACCATGCCACGAGCAAGGGGAATGCCTCTTAGAGGCGCAGGGTGGTACGCGATCGACTCATGACAGAAGAGGCATAAGAAGTTTGAGCGAGCTCTGGTTTTAGCCAAGCGAAAGAGACCCAGGGAGTCCAAAGAAACAGATTCTCCCCCCAGAATGTATGTTGAGGAGACTCCTTCGGAGGAACTCCCCCAAAAATTTTATGAAAGTCTCATGTTTACGGTTCTAGAAAAATGGAACCCCCCTGCATGTTTTGGAGCAGATGCACTGCCTCCCCACCCACGAGCAGCACACAGTCCCAGCGACACTCCCATTAACGAATTCACCACCTGTTTGGTAGAGGAAGAGCTACCGGAAGGCAATGAGGAGAACATCTACAAGGATTTTGATGAGTTGAAGCCACAACAAGAGAAACAAGCACACCAGGAGGAGGACGATGAGCAAAATTCGCCACCCCGGCCACCACTTCTTCACCCAGAGCACCTGAATCTGATTTTTGAGGTCCGCATCATGGTGGATGACCAAATCTTCAGAGTTGTCTGCATAAACCAATGCTTGGACATGTTGTACGCCGCCTACTCTAGTGCCACCCCAAGGCGACAATGCCCCACCTGCGCTTAGATTTATGCCATTCCTGTTAGATGCAACAAGGAGAAGGACGACCACGAGGACATTAGTTAATAGGTTCTCATGTTCAACATTTCTCAAAACTCCTTCTGTTTTGATGTTTATCAGAGCTGTAGCTCTTCTAGCTCATAGCCATGGTAGCGATGCATTATCAGACTAATGTTGAAACTGGCCATGCACCCTGGTTTCCTTCGAGCAGGGTGGCATAACAATGTTTTGAGTTTGCATGCTAGTTTGGACTGGCTAGCTATCTTGGTTTCCTTCACAGGCAGGACAGCTAGCACCTCCATGTCATGGTGTAATTTTGAAATATTAATATAATAGGATTTGCTTTTTACTTAAAAAAAAAAAACAAAGATCTAGGAGTCTAAGCTAGGTATAAACTAATGTAATTTAGGGTTATGCTCCAACAAGATGTTACTTTAAATGTATGCCAGTTCTATTGAATTCACATAAATATCTCATTGTCTTAGACCAATTTAGGGATTCAAAATGGCTTTTAGAAATGATTTGTGGCCTTCTTAAGTCTGTTCCACCGATTATTTGAATTTCTTGATCATCTCCATAGAAAATTTAAGGATCGATACTTTTGAAAGTGTAGAAACAGTAAACCTTGGCGAATCTTACTAATTCGTAAAATTCCAACTATAAAATGTTTGGCAATATTTTTGTAAAAATATTCAAATTTCTTAGGGTTTATAAGGTTTATAGAAAATTTTAGTGATTTTTTGAGTAAAGTAATTTTATCCTATATAATTTGGGTGAATTGAATTTGGAAAAAAAATGGAAATTGGTGAACCAGTAATTAAAAAAATGGAGACTTGGTCAAATGTTGAAATTTAGCCACTAAAATTTCCCCTGATCATCTCTTTCTATTCTATTGTTCCTAGTCTATTTTTGTAGACTAAATGATTAGGAATTTACTATAATTTTGCTCCTGAAATTGCTAAGAATAATTGTTACTGTATCTGGTGTTGTGAGGTAATTGGAGAAAAAAATTAAAGTGATAGTATTTAGGCATGGTAGGTCAAATAATCCAATCTGAAGCATTGTACAAATGACTTCATAGGCTAATACAACTCCTAAAGAGATGCTTTAATTTGTGAAATGAGATGCAGAAATTTCATTTTGAAAAAAAAAAACCCAAGAAAATGAGCTAGATGCTCTTTAACAGAGCGTCTTCTGCATTAATTATGTTGGAAGCTCACTTTGTCAGCTTCTTGAGCTTTCTTATTACCATTCAATGTTGTAGAAAATTCTTCCTACTGCAATCCATGTTCCAATCATTTAACAAGCCTTATCAACGTAAATTGATTTGTGTACTTTCAATCACTAATTTGAGGACTTCCACGGGTCAAATGCGGTAGAGATATTTGTGAAATGTTGAAAAGGTTTATGTGCTGAAAATAAAGATGGTTGTATTCTCTATATGATAACTACAATTTTTTATAGTTAATATTATTAAAACGAGAGAGAAATTCTCTATTTCTCTAGTAGAATAAATTCTCAATGAAATAGATACATGTTTCAGAAGCAGTTATGTGACTTGGTTTAGATTGAATCCTTGGTCTCTGAGGTGCACATACTTTATTTATGTACAGATCCTGATTAGGAGTCTCCAAAGGTGTGGTCTGTATGTTACCTGCACACTGGCAACTAAACCTGGATTGGTTTGTGAGGTACATTTGACAACAATATAGCTAGAAGTGGACTTAATATTTTGAAAATAATTTTAAATGGAAGAATGAGTTGATTTTATGATGATACTTTCTGGTTATTTGACATTGTTTGTTGGATTCAAATCACAGATAATTGAATATCTTGGTTTTGTTGAAATTTTATGTGGAGTTTGGGCTTCCTATTATTTTCTAGATATAATATGAAGGGAAGTTCATCTTAGAAGTTGAAATCTCATTTCAAAGATCTTGAAAGGTTTTATTTATATTGTTAACATGGAAAGTTTTTATATTGCTTGTTCTTGAGTTGAATAGGTCACTTGTTATGAGAGGACAGTGGAAAATAAAGCCTTATTTTTTTCTCTCCATGCACAATTTATTGATCATCGTTACTGTCTTTATTTGTTGCAGGCTAAAGTGGTTCAAGACACGATTTCTAAATATCGTGCATGGGATACTGTTTTATTCATTGCAACCTGGTAATACGCTTTCCCTTCTGCATAAGATGAGCTGATGTGTATTAAGGCATGTCTGAATCTCTTCCAGCACTATTGTTGTAGTAAAAGGCTTTCTTTTTCTTTAACTTGGCCAACATATAATATGGGGCTCTATCCCCACTAGGGCTTGAACCTGGGTTATTAACATTGCAATGCCCCATCTCAACCACTAGATCATAGCCTGATAGATTAAATAGGTCATTCTTAAACCTCACTACATTTGTATTCTCAAAAGGTTGTAACAAATTCTAATAATAATAGTATCTGTAAATAAGGACTAACATACTACAATAATCTTGTTTTTGTAGGTTGACATTCATCATTGCAGAGGATTGCTTTGTTGGTGGAGTAGCAAGAAACGACCACCATACAAAATACAGGTTTTTTTACTAAGGAACCAATCTCTCTTATGAAACGTTGCGAAAGGGTGTCTTTACAACAGGAGCATCATTTACTGTGTTCACCTTCATTCTGAGTGAGTTGTACTATGTGAGTTTCGCTAGGTCCAAGGAAGGGGGTTGGAAACCATATGGTAGAGAATCCGCTATTGGGATGAGTATATTTCCCTGAGCAAACTTTAGTGGAGTGCAAGCCCTCATTTTATTTCTTATGATGTATACATTTATATGGCTCTTGTTATCATATAACCATTTTTCAGTACAAAGGATTGTTTCAAGGTGGCTCTAGAAATTGGAAAGAATAGGAATATGCAGCAGAGGGTGTTCATTAGAAGTTAATAAGAAAAAATTGTGTTCCCCATTGTATTTTTCTACAAAATTTATATTTCTTACCATATGGTATATAATCTAGAGTGAGAAAGCCATCATTGTATTCCTTGTGTTGTATACATTTATGTGGTTCTTGTTAGGAGAAAACCGCTTCTCAGTACAAAGGGTTGTTTGAAGGTAGATCTAGGAATTGGAAAGGACTAGAAATATGTAATAGAGGGTGTTTGTTAGAAAGCTAATAAGAAAACGATGTGTTCTCTATTGTATTTTCCCATGGAATTTATATATCTTTAAAATTGGGGTTGAATGCAGTAGATATTTTCAGTTTTGAACCTTCATTACTGTTTGATTTTTACCTTATCAATTTCTATTGAAAGCGTAGTGTGATTTAAAATGGTGTTGTGAGATTTGGAAACAAATAAGCTGTAATACAAAACAAGAATTGGTGCTTCTCATTTTTCAGTCTCTGCTTTGTGAAAGATAGAACTTTGTGTAAAGTAATATGTATTTATCACTGGGAATTAGTAGGTGTCATTACAATAGTATTCAATAGGGCATTATGTGCTTTTACAACATTATTCAATGCATCTACTAATAATAGATGCATAGGAAAATAGAAATACATTACCCTGTCTGGGCCAAAATACTTGAAAGACACCGAATTTTTGTCAGCTATGACAAAGAAGAAGCAATATGAAAAACCC
Organism: Picea mariana; assembly: GCA_032191745.1. Classification (NCBI taxonomy): domain Eukaryota; kingdom Viridiplantae; phylum Streptophyta; class Pinopsida; order Pinales; family Pinaceae; genus Picea; species Picea mariana. The sequence goes on from JASDQU010680636.1 coordinate 124,845, forward strand.
AATATAACCAAAAACAATAAGCAAAGGATTAATTTGTAAAATTTAATAGAGAATTCCAATATGACAATAATACAATATTCCAAGGTTCATATAAGAAACTTTGTTTCACACACGCATAACATTTTTCTCAAATTTGGTCCCCTTGAGTTTACTTGGCCCTTGGATCTTCAATTTCTCAAGCTAGTTCAGACCGAGGAGACTTGTCAATTCCAACTCTTCTAATGCCAAAGAATGGTAAATTGAGGTGCTAGAGACCTATTATCAAAACACTAAAAAAGATCCATCATATTCTATACTGTCATGACCTGGTCTCTAGAATTTTTCTTGGGTCATTTGACAACTCAAATTATCGAATCTGAAACTGAAACAAAGTTGGCATGGCTTGTGAGCTGCACTATCATGGTTGGAAAAGGAGTCCTTATGCCTTGAACTTCTGGATCATGTCATACTTTTTGAAACAAATGAAATTCTCTGTATGACTAAGAATGTAGGTTTCTGAGTCTTTGATCCATTTAACACCTAAGGCCACACCAACAACATGACCGTTGTTTCACTATAACGTATATTTTATGTCAAAATTTTATGTTTAGTATGTACAGGTTTTTGAAAAGCCTTATTGGGCAATTCCCCAATCCCCCAAAAAAAATGAAAATTTATTGCTCCCACAACACCCAAACTTTTGGCAACTATTCATTGCGACTCCTGATTAATCTCATTGGTAATTTTTCTCATTCAAGAAATTATATAGAATATATCATTTTTCAAAATTTCTGAAATTCGAAATAATAGGTACTAGGAAAAATGATTCTCCCCAACAACATGCTAGAACAACCATCCGTCCTGAATAAATTCATCCCTTGATCAATCTAAAATAATTTCAAGTTTGATTTAAGATGTGCATCCAGAGATTTATGAGGAGAAAGAATTTCAAGTCAGATGTTTCTTATCCAAAAATTTCTCCTCTTTCCAAGCTTATAATCAATTGCAAATGCACTTCCTTCAATACACATTACCATTATTTTAGGCTTTGAAATAAACGCTTTAACTCCAATCCCGTGTTACACTAACAACAAAATAGAGTAATAGGAAAATGATTTGAAATTTGAGCAAAAATCTACCTCTCTTCCTAAAATGCTTAACAAAGAAACACCATCCTTTAACCAACAAGAATTATCCAATCTGGATATGCATAATATCTATCCAATTGAACTATATACCCTTGGTGCTATGTTTCCCATTGCCCTGCCTCTTTCTACTTTTAACCCACATGGACTATCCCATAATCAAGGTGCTTTTTATTCTCAAGACCAAAACCTGCAATGTAAATTTACTCTTTAATACTTCTAGCAATTCAGTGAGACAAACACATCACACTAAAATGAAATACAAATTAAAGACATGCCCATTCAATGAGTATTTTTCTGGTCATTGCTACCCAGAGTAAAGGCATGTCCAAAGCCCTATTCAATGGCCATCTTCATACTGCTGACCATTATTTTAGGCTTTGAAATAAACACTTTAACTCCAATCCTATGTTACACTAACAACAAGATAGAGTAATAGGAAAATGATTTGAAATTTGAGTGAACATCTACCTATCTTCCTAAAATGATTAACAAAGAAACACATCTTTTAGCCAACAAGATTTATCCAATTTGGATATGGATAATATCTATCCAATTGAACTATATACCCTTGGTGCTCTATTTCTCATTGCCCTGCCTCTTTCTACTTTTAACCCACGTGAACTATCACATAATCAAGGTGATTTTTATTCTTAAGACCAAAACCTGCAATGTAACTTTACTCTTTAACACTTCTAGCGATTTAGTGAGACAACCACATCACACTAAAATGAAAGACAAAATAAATACATGCCCATTCAATGAGTATTTTTCTGGTCATTGTTACGCAGAGTAATGGCATGTCCAAAGCCCTATTCAATGGCCATCTTCATACTGTTGAGGGAAGCTTGATACTGATATTTTCTTGTAGAAGAAGAGTTCTTCCATGTTTTTGGAACCTATATTCAAATCTGAATCAGAGGAGAATCTTTATTTCTTTCTGACACTTCAATTATTGAAACTCACCCTCCAAAATCCAAAGAAAATGAAAAAATGATTTCACACCACTTGAGTATTTTTGTTATATTGTCAATGTAAAAAATCTAAAATCACAATTGAAGATTTGTTCAGCCTCATTTCGCCTTGATTGGAGAAGTTGATGTCCAGGTTCGTTCTCTACTTCTGTGGGTGACTTTGATATAGATCATAGTAGAGCACAAGTCCAGTTTCATGAATTAATCAAATGACATAATTTCCTTCTGTTGTTTGAGATATTGAAATGCCCCAAACACAAACACATTACAGGAATCCATCATCATCATCATCGAGAAAAAAAACATTCAAGCCCACTATAAAACAATATACCTCACAATACTAAAAAACATTAAAAACATTAATGGCGTTATACCTCAAAACAATATTCTCACAATATTGCTCTTGCCCTTCGCTACAGGAATCACATTGTTGGCAACTCCAAACCATGCAACCCACACCCACGCGATCTCCAACAACAAAATTCTTCACTTCTGATCCCACTTTAGTTACACACCCTACCATTTTGTGGCTGTAATCACATACTACTAATTAAAAACACGCAAAAACTGATAGGAATATGAGGCAACGTTGGTAATAGAGGAAAATAGAAATACGTTACCCTAAAACCATTAGGTATTCTGAATTAGCGGAGAGAGTCTGGTCGGCATGACCCTAATTGAAACCCTTTTGTTGAGAACCTTAATAGAAGGGGCAATTGTGAGAACTGAGGCAACCAAGAGAAGCAAGAAGGTAATGGCATCAATCAAAGGTTACTTGAGCAGGCTTCCATTCCTAAGCCTGATGGAGTGAACAAAGATATCAAAGTGAGGGTTGTGGGATAGGTAAATTGCACTTTTTTTATTAAATTGTATGGAGCATTATCAAAAAACTCAATTTGGAACCTTACACATTGATCAGACAGTGTTTGATTGGTGGAAAATATTTAAACATGAGTGGTATGCAGATGATCAATTGGAAATAACCACTTGGGACCAATTTGTGACTATATTTTTCTATAACTTTGATTCTTATACCCAGGAAGGTCATTGCTTAGACCTTAAAAAAATGAAGCAATAAGACACCAAGATGTACTATTCTAGAGAGGTATGCGTGTTATCACTTTAAATTGTCCTTTGAAAGGAGTCATTTTGTGATAAATTACAAAAAGTACTTATGCCACCAATACTCTTTCACTTTTGGACTAGTGTGTGCTAGTCCAAGAGGGGTCTCCCTTCTCCCTAAAACCAACAAATTAAGCACTTCAAATATGCAACAAAAGATTGTTGGTCTACGATCAAAGTCTGCAAATCTTCGATGAAAACACTCCAAAAACACAGCTAAAGAACACTGAAATTTGCAGCATGCTTCAAAAATCTGCAGTCTTTGACTTTGAAACAACAAACAATCTTCTTGAATTTTCAAAGGATACTTGTAGCTCTGCAATTTTTAACCTCTAAAACAGTGGTTTAATTCATCAAAATAACAAATAGAGTCTTAGGAAAACACTAATTTAAATGACAGGTGCCATAGTTTGTACTTTGTAGGGAATGGAGTATGAAAGGAAATAATACTAGCAATGCAAGCCGATCTTACTATCAAAATATCTTTTGAATTAGAATATTAAAGCGAAGAGCTATCACAAGATAAAATTCTTACACCACCAAGACGATCAAATCGACCAACAAGGTCAGGCAGAATGTGTACTAGCGACCCAAAAAACTGTTTAGGTAACATCAACAAATCGCTCTCTGTGAAACCGATGATATCAATCCTGGCCACTTCTTTGCAAACTTCCTTGGCATCATCACACAAAGAGAAGTACTCACTGAGGGTCATTACTAATCAAATTGTGTCATTACGAATTAGACAGTATAAGACCAATGAAATTGAGAACGAAATGAAAAAACGCGAGCCTTATGTTTAGCTTAACCCTTTGACTGGAATTTTCCCATAAAGGTAATCCCCAATTAATACTCGACTGCTTGATCTAGTGTTTATAGGTTTCCCAAACAAAAAGTAAAGCTTGGAAACAAAAACTCTACAAAGCTATTGCAAATCTGTGTTTTGTGTTTTTCTTACCTTAAAAGTTGTTGCATATGTTGTCTGTAAGTTTGACATACCCTCAAAGGGCATGAGGTTAGTTATTAGTTCCCAAATATGTCCAATGTATAACTTGGCTTTTAGGATGATAGTCCATCCAGATATGAACTCAGATGAAAAAATTAAAACATAATGGATTTCTAATTTGAGGAAAATCACAATGAAATTAAATATTATGGTTTTTCAAATCAAACACCTTCCATCAATTGTAGAGGTTACTGAAACGTTCTCTCTTGCTGCAATCATGTAAACATGTTAACATGAACAACATAAATGATTCGAAAGAAAATCTAGCATGCACTACTTATGCTCTTTAATCTGCTAAAATACCTGATTGTATTGTCCATGAACTCTGAAACAAAAGAACCAAAAAAACTCCAATTTATTTGCCACCAGACAACTATTACTAATCTCTTTAGACATCATGTATAGAGCCCAAAAGGAGTTCATCTTAAATAGATTTGTACATAATAGAATCTCACATTTTCAAGCAATAACTGGTTAGAAATGAACCTATTCATATTACTAGGATTTAGATCCCTGTGTATAATCCCATTGGCATATAGACAGTCCATTTCTTGTGCAATGTCAAGTGCAAAACTTATTGCAACATGGAGATCAATTCGATTGGGACGTAAACTCATCATGTACTTCCGAAGTGACATGCATGGAAGCAGTTCGGTAACTATTGCCTACAGACATAGAGTGAATGCTTTGAGGAAATTGATATGTGATGACAAAACATTCTTCGGAAGAATATCATCTGTGAATATCATCTGTGATTAAAAACTCTCTAATATCATCTCAAAAAGTACCACTTGTTGTAGAATGTAGCTGATAAAAGATCCAAACACTAAATACAATTGATAGCTAACTTTCGTGGCGGTGGGGGAAAATATGATAAGATCGAATATGGAAAATCATAGAAGCATTGATGTGCAGATATGACAGGTTTTTCCAGATATGAAGACCCTGAAATTCAATGCTCTATTTTATCTGAGTTTTTGCAGCTATGTGTTTATTTTCCAGTCATGAGAATTCATATATTATGCTCACTAATTCATTTATCTTCAGTTCCTTCATCCACAGGTCATAGTTCCAAAGGGTGTAGTTCCAAAGGTCATAGTTACATAGGTCACAGTTCTCACCATGGGAAATGCGTAGTTCCAGAGGGCGTAGTTCCACAGGTCATAGTTCCAAAGGGCATAGTTCCACAGGTCATAGTTCTACAAGGTGTAGTTTCAGAGGTCATAGTTCCAGAGGGCGTAGTTCCACAAGTCACAGTTCCATAGGTCATAGTTCCAGAGGGCGTAGTTCCACAAGTCACAGTTCCATAGGTCATAGTTCAAGAGGGTGTATTTCCATAGGTCATAGTTCCAGAGGGCATAGTTCCACAAGTCATAGTTCCAGAGGGCGTAGTTCCAGAGGTCATAGTTCTAGAGGGCATAGTTCCAGAGGTCATAGTTCCAGAGGGAATAGTTCCATAGGTCATAGATCCAGAGGGCATAGTTCCAGAGGGCGTAGTTCCACAGGTCATAGTTCTAGAGGGTGTAGTTCCACAGGTCATAGTTCCATAGGGTGTAATTATAGAGGTCATAGTTCCAGAGGGCATAGTTCCATAGGTCATAGTTCCACAAGTCACAATTCAATAGGTCATAGTTCTAGAGGGCCTAGTTCTAGAGGGCGTAGTTCTATAGGTCATAGTTCAAGAGGGTGTAGTTCCAGAGGTCATAGTTCTAGAGGGTGTAGTTTCAGAGAGCGTAGTTCCACATGTCATAGTTCCAGAGGGTGTAGTTCTAGAGGGCATAGTTAAAGAGGTCATAGTTCCAGAGGGCGTACTTCCACAGGTCATAGTTCCAGAGGGCATAGTTCCAGAAGTCATAGTTCCACAGGTCATAGTTCCAGAGGGCATAGTTCTAGAGGGCGTAGTTCCAGAGGTAATAGTTCTAGAGGGTGTAGTTCCACAGGTCATAGTTCCACAGGTCACAATTCCATAGGTCATAGTTCCAGAGGGCCTAGTTCTAGAGGGCGTAGTTCCACAAGTCATAGTTCCAGAGGGCGTAGTTCTAGGGGTCATAGTTCCAGGGGTCATAGTTCCAGAGGTCATAGTTCCATAGGGCGTAGTTATAGAGGGAAAAGTTCCAGAGGGCGTAGTTCCAAAGGTTATAGTTCCAGAGGTGTAGTTCCAGAGGGCATAGTTCGACAGGTCATAGTTCCAAAGGGCATAGTTCCAAAGGGCGTAGTTCTAGAGGTCATAGTTCCAAAGGTCATAGTTCCATAGGCGGTAGTTCCATAGGGCGTAGTTCCATAGGTCATAGTTCCAGAGGGTGTAGTTCCACAGGTCATAGTTGCAGAGGGCATATCTAGAGGTCATAGTTCCAGAGGGTGTAGTTCCAGAGGTCATAGTTCCAGAGGGCGTAGTTCCAGAGGGCATAGTTCAAGAGGGCATAGCTCTAGAGGTCATTGTTCTAGAGGGTGTAGTTCCAGAGGTCATAGTTCCAAAAGCGTAGTTCCATAGGGCATAATTTGACAGGTCATAGTTCCAAAGGGCGTAGTTTCAGAGGTCATAGTTCCACAAGTCATAGTTCCTCAAAATAAAACAATTTCAAAGCCTTTTATTCAAAAATAAACACCAAAAAGTATTTTCCTTCTACAATTACCTAGAATATATATAGTCAACATCATTACATTAGGTTAACAACATTTGATATAGTAATAAAAATAAATTTGAGAACAAATTTATGACAACCAATATTACAAAGATACGAACACATCCTATATGTCAAACCTTTCACATTAACAACTTGAGAGTTTCCAATTGGCCCAACATGTTCCAGAGGAGGAAGATCAACATGAGAAGTTCATGCATATGCAATGTAACAATGAAATTTTGGTCAAATTCCATCATAGCATCAAATAAATTACATTATAGTATCCAAACTTTGGTTACATCAAATACACCTGGCATAGTAGGAGAACTAGAATGGAATCGTATCTGTCTACGCTCTCGGGTTGAAGCCACAACAATGGAATGTTGCACATCTATAATCATCATAACACTACAAGTAAAAAATGAGGATGGGTACACAAAAAATCATAAACAAATAAATCTTCTCACTCAATCCAAATTACTGGGGACAATAGGAGATGCATTGTTTGAGCGAGGACGTCCCCGTTTGTTGACAGATTCAAACTAGAATGGTTCATATTTAGAGGGATGGACATTTAAATCAATTTCTAAAACTCTATTTCTTTTTCTTCTTCTCCTTTTATTTGTAGGGCTAAGGAAACTCTTCTTTTTCTTGAGAGATGACTCAAAAGCACTCAGCCCAAGTGTGAAATTAAAATCCAATATGTGTTGATTATTGGCCTCATCCAACATCCTTTTAATCAAGTCCACCATCTCTCCGGTATTCGTTAAAGTAGCGGGAGGACTATTTCGAATCACATCTAGGTATCCCAACAATTCATCCCTAGCTAATCGAAGTGCCTCATCATCTTGATCAAGACTTCCAATGGCCACATGAGTCGTGTCAACATTTGCATCAATCATTGATGTCTCCATAATTATCTTGAGAAGATAATTGAATGCATTAGGTGTTGCATCATCAAATATATTAGGTTTTACATTCTGATCCAATGATGACTCTGAACCCTTTGACAGGAAGTACAACCACTGCACCTTTATGGTATGCTTGCAGGTGTTGCCACGAATAGACCATGGACATTCGCACACCATAAAATTCTTGTGATACCAGGTCAAAAGGTATTTTTTGTCATGATCGATTTGAATCCTCACCCAGTATGCATGGGATATGCTTTCATGGGGCCAACAATCATCATCTATTATTCTTCTAGCTTTCTCCATTGAGGATTCAAACAACTTATCCTTCTTATGGTTATTCAAACATCCTTCTTCTTTCAAAATGTCTTTGAATATATAATACAAATCTAGATGTATCTACCAACATATAGGAGAATCGGGTGATGCCATGGGTCCGCTGGGAGAGAATTGCAAAATCGAAATCTCTTGGGGGTTGGGGATTAAAGAACATTTTCCTATTTTCTAAAGCATTAGCAGCAAAATCAACATGGAGACTGATTTCCACAAAAAAATTATGGACCAAAGTAGTCATCCATAAATATGTGACTCCACTCTCTTTGTTGGAGGGGAGCAGACACCTAGGACTACGGGCGACGAGGATCTCTGTTATGTGGAAGGTTGTATTAAATGATTTTGAAGTGGTTGGGAATGGATTGTCCTGGCGAGTTGGGTTTGGAACCTTGCTTAGGATTGGCCGCGACCCCTGGTAAGTAGTTCTAGAGAGAACATACTCCCTGAAGAATTATGCTCAATTTTGGATCGAGGGGGGTACTTCTATTTGGCACAGGTTGGGGAACCTTTTGCCTCAAATATTTGGCACCAAGGTTAGAAATATGGGAGAGCGTTGGGCTTAGTAGGGGCTGGTGTATTTACTTTGGATCAGTATATCTGTGCTCTCAGGAGAGAAAATATTTGTTTGTCTGATCGGGATGATGAACTCGTTTGCGATGGGGATTTGGGAGGGGTTTACACCCCAAAAGTTGGTTATGTACAATTGAGTACTAAAATTTTGCAATAAGATGTAAAGTGGTGGTGGAGAAAATATGGAATCAAAGGTGCCCAACTAAAGGGAAAATTATGGTCTAGTCTATTTTGGAGAACAAAATTCCAACGTGGGAAAATCTATAGAAGAGACAATTCAATGGTTTGAGTTGGTGTTTACTATGTAAAGAACAGGAAGAGACTATTGATCATCTATTAATACGATGTCCTTTTACCACTTCAATGTGGGCAGAAGTAAACAGTTTGAACAATTCCATTGGTGGCTGGCAAGGGGCATCCTTTGAGGATGCCTTGGAGGTTTGGCTCTCGTCGAGGACTCCGCAGGATATCAAGGCTTTTCCCTTCATTGCTGCATGGGGGATTTGGCTTGCTCGAAACTCCTCACTTTTTCAGGATGAGCTCCAGTCGCCACTCCATGTGGCTATCAATTCTCTTGGAATCCTTACACACTTAAAACCGGTGGTTAGAGTGGGTCTTGGAAATGCTCGAGGAGTTGAGGAGGAACATATAAACAGGGAGTGGCCTTGGGAATTTTTTGATGGGGCGGATTCGGGAGACCACATACTTTGTGGGGGGGTGGTTGTTTATACTTATCTTTACATCATTTTTTTCTACTCAGGGCTAGGTTGGGAGCTAGTACAAACAATTTCTCTGAGATTATGACTTTAAAACTGTTACTTTTATTTTCCATGGAAAAAGGTTGCAAAACTTTACAGGTTTTTGGGGATTCCTTATTAGTCATCACTTGGGTGAACCAGATTCAAATTTGTCATATTTCTCGTCTTATGTCTATACTTGAGGAAGTCCTGAGGATTATCACTACTTTTGACTCTATATATTTCTCTCACACCTACATGGAACGGAACAAAATGGTTGATAGGCTTTCCAAAGAAGCCTCACAGTTATATTATGGTAGCTGGCACATAATTGAACATTCAACAGGGGGCAGTTTTGATTACCATAGACCTTTTTAGGATGGTCTACTATAGGAGAGATTCCTCTCTTCTTGGAACTCTTAGCAAGAAAATGGGGTTTACCTGCATTCGCATAATTGTAAATCGATATATAAGAATCATGTTTTTGTTTATTGTAAATGGTATGTGAGAAACTATGACTCAGTATGTGAAAAGTGGGAAAGGAGGGTTTTTTTGGCTTTATGACACAACTGTTATTTTTGTTGAAACTTTCAATAATGGAAGTGACTCCATCAACACAATATATATGTGGATATTTATTCATAGTCAATATATATCTACAAATGTAATTTTGTACCAAATTAATGAAATTACGAATTTTTTCTAGGGAAAAAAAAGCATTCTATTGGCAATATCATTCACCCGAGGATAGGCTGAAAAATGAAATTGCTTAGGGTGGTAGTGAAGAAAGTCCAACATGGGTGGATTTTAGAACTAGAAAACTTACATCAATGATTTAATTCCTTAACCGAATGAGAAAGGACTCAAAATACCAAGTTTTTCAAATCAGAGAGCCCTCAAAAAACTATTAAAGCACTTTTGGGAAGGCTTCACATGATTATTAAACAATGTTGATCTTCTAATGTTTAAACAATGTTATGACCTTTGCAAGCATGTTTTCAAGGCATCAATATCAGAAAGGAATACAAGTGTATGACTAACACTCTATGGTGCTAATGTAATTTAAACAATAAGGGAATAGGTTTCTTCAAACTATGCAACCTTACCTCAAAATAAAACAATTGCAAAGCCTTTTATTCAAAAATCAACACCAAAAAGTATTTTCCTTCTACATTTACCTAGAATATATATAGTCAACATCATTACATTAGGTTAACAACATTTGATATAGTAATAAAAATAAATTTGAGAACAAATTTATGACAACCAATATTACAAAGATGTGAACACATACTATATGTCAAACCTTTCACATTAACAATTTGAGAGTTGCCAATTGGCCCAAAATGTTCCAGAGGAGGAAGATCAACATGACAAGTTCATGCATATGCAATGTAACAATGCAATTTTGGTCAAATTACATCGTAGCATCAAATAAATTACATTATAGTATCCAAACTTTGGTTACATCAAATACACCTAGCATAGTAGGAGAACTAGAATGGAATCGTATATGTCTACGTTCTCGGGTTGAAGCCACAACAACGAAATGTTGCACATCTATAATCATCATAACACTACAAATAAAAAATGAGGATGGGTACACAAAAAATCCTAAACAAATAAATCTTTTCACTCAATCCAAATTACCGGGGACAATAGGAGATGCATTGTTTGAGCAAGGACGTCCTCGTTTGTTGACAGATTCAAACTAGAATGGTTCATATTTAGAGGGATGGACATTTAAATCAATTTCTAAAACTCTATTTCTTTTTCTTCTTCTCCTTTTATTTGTAGGGATAAGGAAACTCTTCTTTCACTTGAGAGATGACTCAAAAGCACTCAGCCCAAGTGTGAAATTAAAATCCAATATGTGTTGATTATTGGCCTCATCCAACATCCTTTTAATCAAGTCCACCATCTCTCTGGTGTTCGTTAAAGTAGCGGGAGGACTATTTCGAATCACATCTAGGTATCCCAACAATTCATCCCTAGCCAATTGAAGTGCCTCATCATCTTGATCAAGACTTCCAATGGCCACATGAGTTGTGTCAACATTTGCATCAATCATTGATGTCTCCATAATTATCTCGAGAGGATCATTGAATGCATTAGGTGTTGCATCATCAAATATATTAGGCTTTTCATTTTGATCCAATGATGTCTCTGAACCCTTTGAAAGAAGTACAACCACTGCACCTTTATGGTATGCTTGCAGGTGTTGCCACGAATAGACCATTGACATTCGCACACCATAAAATTCTTGCGATACAAGGTCACAAGGTATTTTTTTTCATGATCGATTTGACTCCTCACCCAGTATGCATGGGATATGCTTTCATGGGGCCAACAATCATCATCTAGAATTCTTCTAGCTTTCTCCATTAAGGATTCAAACAACTTCTCCTTCTTGTGGTTATTCAAATATCCTTCTTCTTTCAAAATGTATTTGAATATATAATACGACTCTACGTGTATCAACAACATATATAACAACCAATCCATTCTACGAGCACATTTCTTTCTTCGATTAGTTAGAAATTTGGACTTCAATAAGCTATGGTATGCCTCCACAGAATTATTTGTCTCTTGATTTTCATGAAGGAAATTACGACAACCTTTAACCCACATCCCTAATTGAAAGAACTAAGCTAGTGCAAAGAGAATCTTTATGGAAGAGAAAAAACAAAAACAAGAAAGTGGATTATGTGAACTTAAAAAGCATATTACCCATAACCCAAGTGCTATGAAAATAATCCAAGAAATTTTTCTCATTTGCAAAATCAGTGAAAACATTATCCACATGCTCGACCACTAATTCAACATTGGGGCAAGAGTTCATAATATAACTTAACTTGTCGAGCATAACATTTGCTTGATCTGAAGTAGAGGCCAACCTATAGATATTTTTTTTCCATGCCCTCCATGCGTGCCAAATACACAATATCACTCAACACTGTGTGGCCCTCCTATATGATTCAATGCATTTACGTGAGATAATCTTACAAGATAAATACAAG
>JASDQU010680637.1:10388-22516 GCA_032191745.1 Picea mariana
CTACTTTAAGTTTTGATAATGTGGTCTCATCCTTTTTTTCAGAGAAGATGAGGAGAAAAAACATGGAAATCCAGAGCACAAATTCCTTATTTGCAAGAGGATGCCCCCAAGAAATAAATAGAAATAATTCCTCATATGGGAGATCTAAATCTATGGGAAGATATAAATCTCCTAGAAAATTTATAAAGGTATGTTGGAGATGTGGAAAATAAGGGCATTGCAAGAAACAATGTAGACCCAAAAGTGTTGAGAAAGGGAAGGGATATGATGATGCTCCTTCTATAGAAGAAAAAACCTCTGTGGAAGGAGGGGATGTGTACTTGACATCTTTAAGCACACATGTAGATGATGAGGCATGGTTGGTCGAATCAAGTGCATCCTTTCATATGACTCCTCATAGGGAGTGGTTCTACAAATATGAAAGGTATGATGGAGGTGACGTTTTTATAAGAGATGAATTGACAACCAAAATCGTAGGATGAGGAATATTCAAGTTGAAACTCATGGATGGTAGTATTAGAAAAATCCCTGGTGTTCTACACATCCCACGATTGGCCAAAAATTTGATTTTTGTAACCAAGATGGACGATGTAGGTGTAAAAATAGTGTTTGAAAAAGGAACCTACAAAATGGTTTGAGGAGAAATGGTGTTGTTGAAGGGAGTTCGGGTTGGAACTCTATATAATATGTTGGGAAGAACTATTATTGACAGGTGCAATAGTTCCATTCTTCTTGAAATTGGAACTGAAGAAGGAAAAAATCCTATAGTCTTTGGAGAAAAGACTATGCTATGGAATCAAATATTGGGGCATATCGGAGATAAGGGCCTTCGAGTACTATAAGATAAAGGTATGGTCGAAGGTATGGCCAATTCTCTTTGGATTTTGATTTTTGTGAACATTTATTATATGAAAAGAAAAATCGTGTAAGATTATCCTTTGGTACTATGAGGGTAAATAAAATACTATTGCTTCTGCACAATGATGTGTTGGACCTATGTTGGTTCCATCACTAGGAAAATATCTATACTGTGTCTCATTTATAGATGAATTCTCTATAAATACATGTATTTATTTCCTCTAGAATAAATATGAAGTCTTTGACAAATTAAAAGAGTTTAAGGCTCTTGTGGATAATTAGACAAAGAAGAGAATTAAAGTTCCGAGGATAGATAATGGTGGATGATTCTATGGAAATGAATTTGAAGAATTTTGTAACAAGTGAGGTATATAAAGGCATAATATTAATCCACACCCACCTTAGTAGAATGAATTTGTAGAAATTATGAACAAGACACTAATGGAAAAAGCAAGGAGCATGCTCGATGGTGCCCAGTTAGAACAAGAATTTTGGGCAGAGGCAGTGGGTATTGCATGTTACATGGTCAATCAATCACCCTCATTAGCATTGGATGACAAGACTTTGCATGAGGTATGGAGTGGAAATAAATCCTCTATTACATATCTCAGGGTAATTGGTTGTGATTACTATGTTCACATTCTAAAGGAAAACATGAGTAAGCTAGATAAAAAGGTTGAAAAGTGTATCTTTATTGGTTATAAATATGGTCTGAAAGGTTATAAGCTTTGGAACCCAAAAACTAAGATGGTGGTGTATAGTCTAGATGTGGTATTTATAGAAATCAAATATGTTTTCAAATAGGAAGTCCTACCAAGGGAGGAAGAACCGGATAAAACAAAGTTTGAATTGAAGGATAATGAATCATACTATACAAAAGAACAAGAATTATAAGAAGAATAACCTCATACTCCAGTAACGAGGAGAAGGGTTTGAGAAAGAAGGAAACCAGAAATGTATACTCCACCTAATTTACGTTCAAATTTTTCTTTTTTTATTACTAATGATTATCCAATAGCTGTTAGGGAGGCAGTGGATTCATAGGATGCAAAAATCTGGAAAAAAGGCCATGGTTGAAAAAATGGCATCCTTGGAAAAGAATGAGGTTTGGGATCTATTGGAGCTTCCAACTGAAATAAATCCCATTGGTATAAAATGGGTGTTTAAGAATAAGTTGAATGCAAAAGGAAAAGCAGAGAAATACAAAGTTCAATTAGTAACAAAATGTTATTCCCATGTAGATGGAATTGACTTTGGTGAAATTTGTTCTCTTGTTTCCAAGTTAACTTTTATTAGATTTATTTTGACTGTTGCCGCTAGTTTTCATTTTGAAGTAGAATAGATGGATGTGAATACAACATTCCTACATGGGGATCTGGAAGAAGAAATCTACATGAAGAAGCTAGAAGAATTTGTAGTGAAGGGAAAGAAAGAGTTGATATGCAGGATGAACAAGTCCATGTATGGGTTAAAACAATCACCAAGGATGTGGTATAAATAATTTGATATTTATATGTTGGGACTTGGATTCACAACGAGTAGAGTTTATCACTATCTATATTTCAAATTAATCAGTGATCATCTTATTTATTCAGTCTTGTATGTGGATGATATGTTATAGGAAACGACAAGGATATTATCTAGGATGTGAAAATTTAGTTGTCCTCTAAATTTGACATGAAGGATATTGGTGCTACAAATATCATTTTGGGCATGGAAATTAAAAGAGATCAGGAAGACATGAAACTCTGGTTAAATAAGAGGAAATAAGTGGAGACAATATTGGGGAGGTTTAATAGTGGTTTAATATGAGGAAATGTAAACTAGTGAGGGTTCCTATTCATGTAGGTGTAAATCTATCTACAGATCAGTTTCCCAAGACACGAGAAGAGGAAGAGGACATGTCCCATGTTTTGTATGCCAATGTCATTGGCAGTGTGATGCATGCAACGTTATGTACTAGACCAGACATTGCACATGAAGTGGGAGTTTTGAGCAGGTATATGTCAAAACTAGGGAAGGAGCATTGGGAAGAAGTAAAGAGGGTTTTCAGGTATTTGTGTGACACTACTACTTATGGATTGTGATACCAAGGAAGACCAGGATTGGACAAAGTGTTGGACATACATGAGTTTTTTGATGTAGAATGGGTTGGAGATATGGATCACAAAATATCTACACGTGGGTATGCGTTTAACATGGATAATTTTAAGGATGGAAATTTATCTCAGAATGTAGAAACCTCTGAGAATATTACTATACCTTAATATGAAAACTATAAAATGTTTGGTGATAGTTTTGTAAAAATATTCAAATTTCTAAGGATTTTATATAATTTTTTATAAAAATTGGACTATTTTTAAGGTAAAATAATTTTATTCTATAGAATTTGGGAAAATCACTTTTAGAAAAAATGTAAGTTGGAGAATATGTTTTTGGAAAAATCATGGCAAAGTATCCCATGGGTGATATATATCCTCTAAAATTTCCCTTGGTGTTTAACCTATTTGGACGAGAAATCAGTTGGATAAGCAAAAGACACGCTGTAGTGGGACTCTCAACTACACAAGTTGAATACATGGTAGCCACTCATGCAAGCAAGGAATAAGTATGGTTACAAAGATTGTGTTTAGGTATTAGGTTGGTACAACAAGCTATAAGGATATATTGTGACAATCCGAGTGTAATATTATTGGCGAACAACCGGGATTATCATTCAAAGGGAAAGCACATTGATGTTCAATATAAATTTGTGAGAGACACACTTGAATACAAGAAGGTGCTGCTTACAAAGGTGGACACTTTGAATAATGTTGCATATTCATTGACAAAGTCTGTGAGTACTGAAAAGTTCTCATGGTGTAGAGAGACAATGGGCATTGTTGCCCTAAATTGTTGACTATATAATCTTGTGATCCCCTGTATGGAAAGAAAACAACAAGTGCGATATTGTTGGGTATGTTTTATATTATTTTCATGACCAACCCCACATGTTGTGTTGTGTCAAGCATGTGAGGGGAGCTAGCCTCCCCGGTCAAAGGGGCGGCAAGGAGGAAGAGCCCCCAAAAAATAGTTTTTGGCAGTTTTTAGCATCCATTTTTAGTGGTTTCTAGTAGATGGTTTTCTAATCCTGGTTAAGTAATTAGGGTTGTATACTAATCTGGGTCAATGGATTAGGGTTTTTGGATGTCACAGGATCACACACACACATATAGTATTATAAACAATGAATATGGATGATGAATAAGAATTAGAGGTGCAACTCTAAATAGGTTGTTGGTTTTCTCGATTTGGGTTTCTAGGGTAAAATATCTATGTAATGTGTGTGTGTATGTGTGTGCCATTTGTATCTTTTCTGTTTTTATTAAGAATCCATTTTTAGTAATTAATTGTACAAGGTTTTTAGTAGCTTCTTCTCTCTATATGGACAATGTATAGATTCAAATACAACTATTTATTCTTGGTATCCATATGTTTGCAATCTGGGTAGCTAAGCTTTCCAAGTTCACTTTTGGGGTTCAAGAAGTGGATTATTTGGGTCATATTGTATCTTAGAAAGGTGTCAAAATGGACCTTAACAAAAATAAATTTATTATGGAATGATCAATTCCCCAAAAATTGAAGGATCTTAGAGGATTCTTAGGATTGACAACTATTATTACAAGTTTTTTAATAATTATGGTCAAATAGTAGCACCTCTAACAATGTTATTAAAATATGAGACATTTTCATGGACTCAAGAAGAAACCATAGGCTATTATCACAAGTTTTTCAAGAATTATGGTCAAATAGTAGGACATATAACAATGTTATTAAAAGATAAATCATTTCCATGGACTAAAGAAGAAATCAAATCTTTTGAAAAAATTAAGGAGGCTATGCGTACACCATGCCCTACTTCACAAAAACCTTTATTGTGGAGTTTGATTTCCTAGGGCATGAAATTGGCACAATTTTAAAGTAGGGAGGAAGGGCCTTTGCCTTTGAAATAAACCAACATAAAGGAAACAACTTAATTGAACCTATTTATGAAAAGGAAATGTTGGCCATATTGCATGCAGTTAAGAAATGGTGTCGTTAACTAATAGGAAGACACTTCAATGTAAAATTATATCATGATAGTTTGAAGTACTTCTTGGAACAACTATTATGTTTAGAAGAGAAACAAAAATGGGTTACAAAGATGCTAGGTTATTCCTTTGAAATTATCTACAAAAAAAGGAAAACAAAATGTGGTGGAAAATGCACTTTCAAGGAACGAAGAAGACACAAGATACAAAGTGCTTACTACGTGCTATTTCCATTCCTCAATTTAATTGAGTGGCAGAAGAAATGATAGAATGGAAGATAAGAATGTATTGAAGATAATTCAACAACTACAAGAGGACCCAAGTGCATTAGATAAATTTGTGTGGAAGAATGATTCATTGTGGTATTAGGATCACATATATTTATGTAAGAATTCTCAACTCAAATAGAATGTCCTTTTGGAATTGCACACTTCTCTTAAATAGGAGGACATTTAGGGTTCCCGAAAACATTCCATAGGATCAAGAAGGATTTTTTTCTGGGACGGTCTTAAAATTGGTGTTCAAACTTTTGTGGTCGAATGTGTTGTTTTCCAAAAAAATAAGGGAGAGACAATCAATACCCCAAGTCTCTTGCAACCGTTAAACATACCAAGTCAACATTGGAAATATATTTTAATGGATTTTATTACAAGTCTACTTGAGTTTGAAGGAAAGAATGTCATCATGGTGGTGGTGGATTAACTCACAAAATATGCCCATTTTTTCTCTCTTTTGTGTATTTTTAAAGCAACTATAGTAGCTACAACATTCATGGAAATAGTTCAAAATCTACATGGAATCCGTAAGATTATTATAAGTGATAGAGATCCAATTTTAACTGGTAATTTTTGGATTGAATCATTTTCTTGTTAGGGTACTCAATTGGCTGACAACTCTTTTTATCATCCTCGATATGATGGAAAAAATAGATTATAAATAAATGGGTATATGTATATCTTTGTTTCTTTGCATATTATAAACAAACACAATGAGTCAAGTGTTTTCCCTTAGTGGAATGATGGTACAACATGTCCTTCCATACTTCATAAAAAATGCCCCCATTTATGACACTTTATGGCTATCATCCTCCACCCATCACATCACCCTTGAGAGGTAAAGTGAAGGTTAAAGAAGTGTAGGACCATATAATTTACCAACAAGAGGTTCTCCAAATATTGAAGGACAACTTGGCTAAAGAACAAAATATGATGAAACCACATACCAACATCACAGTAAAAGGGAATTAGAAGTGGGGGACTGGGTATTTATGAGGCTACAACTATACAAACAAATGCCCCTCAAGAAATAAAAGAAGAACAATAAATTATAAACCAAGTACTATGGTCCCATTAAGATGTTGTTTTGGATTGGAAGTATGGCTTATAAATTGGAGTTGCCTCTATCTTCACATGTACATATGATCTTCCATGTTTCTTGATTAAACAAGGTAATTGGTGACAAAATATCACTTCAGACTAATCAAGAAGGGGAAATCACACTTATGTAAGAATAATAATGAAGGAAAAATCACACTAGAACAAAAAAAAAAACCTTGAAACAAAGATCAAACAACTGCAAAATTGAGCATTTACTAAATGCCTCATCAAGTGGAAGAACATACCAATAGAAGAGATGACATGGGAAGATGATTTCTTCACATAAAAAGATCCACGATTAATCAAGTGTTGAGGGAAACACTTTTTTGTAAGGGAGGGATATATTAAGCCTCATATATTGAGTTATCACATTTCTATTGTTATATTAGTGTTGTCCTTATTGGTTGACTATTCCTTTAGTTGTAATTGTACAATCTGTCTCGTATGTACACCAAGGAGACTTGGTTTTAAAAAACTCTTATCTTACACATTTTTTATATTGTAAAATTAGTCACCCCCTCAAAGAGGCTTATCATTCATTCTTCTATTAATTCACAAGGCATGGAGTTAGTTTTTCTATACTTAGGCTAATTGAGTGTTTGTTGCCTAATATTTGGTCCCTATAAGGTGTTCAACACTGCTTGAAACACTGTTTCTTCTAGTCCATTTTCACTTCTTGGTGTATTTAAAACTTTAGATGGAAAACAATGATTCTTTCGATCTAAACCAAGAGAAACTAATATAGAGAATAAGGGTGCACCCACCAAGCAAATCTTTGATATCTTTAGTTTCATTAATTATTAATTAGTTGCCTACTTTGAACCCTTATGTTGCATGAATTGCATTATTTGTTACTCTTCCAGCCTTCAAGTTACCTACATCTTATATTATTATTTTTTGCTTGGTAGTTCATTTTATGTGGATCCATTGCCAAACTATAAAAAGGCCTTTGGCCAAGTGAATAAAGTAAGCAATTAGTCATAACGTATTCTTTCTTTCTTAATTTTCCTATTTCTTCTTGGGTTCAAATTCTAAATCAAATGTATTTCTATCAAAATGTAATAATTGTAACAAGAAAAAACATGCATCCACTCTCTAGCCTTTATGAAGTCATGAATTAGATATTTAAGGCCCATTAACTAGTTGCCCATGTTTAGGTTTGAATATTGAAGTAGTATGAAATGTGGTTAGGGTTTAAGTTTAGATTATTTATAGTTAGTTTTTCCTTTCACATTGTTTATAAATAGTTGAATTTAATTACGAAAAAAATGAATAGATCCATATATTTAATTATATTAAAAAATAAATAAATATTTATTAATAAATAAATTAAACATTTTAAAAATTAACCAAAAATATTATTTAAAAACTATTTTAAATAAAAATGAATGTGGTGAATCTTTTAAAAAATGTACTTGTTACAGGGGTACTCCTATTGAAAACCTCCAAAATTTATGGGCTTTTAATCACATATGTGATTTATGTGGACAAGGTTTCATATGCTTTGAATATCCTTCCTCATCACACAAAAAGAAGGATTGATTCAACCAATAACTTCCTTGCATGAAAAAACATATATGTTCCTCATTAAAAAGGGTGATTAGAGTGATTGGCATAACAATGACCATCACCATATTAATGCCCACTATAATAACTGCTCCTAGAGTTTTTACTATAAGCAACAACATTTAAGGTTTTTTGAATTTTTTTTGTTTTTTTTAATGCATTTACATGTCCACTTATTTACCAGGTGGCTACTTCGGTTATCAATAACAAAGAGCAATCGATTTTTGACCTGATCGATCCATTACTGATGAGATGGAATTTGAATTGAATGACTATTCTTCTTCATCGGGATATTACAGATGCAAGTTCCTTTTAATAATGGGTTGAACAAAGTAGAGGAATTCTTATTAGTCCCTGCCCCAGGTCACGACAGGGACTATATCTTTCACCTAGTGGTCAAATCCCTTTGACTTTCCATTAGGTTGTCCATTTTGCGACATTAACTGGTGCTTTTAGTTTACCACTTATTCATTCATTAAAAACACGAAGCATAATTCATTATTATAATTTATTTCGAAAAACCAATACATTTTCTCAATTTTTTTAATTTGATGTATTCAATTTTTCATTGGCTCAAATCACTTTGATGCGATATAAATCCCCTGGTGTATGCAACATTTTAAAACTATTTTTCAAAGATAAAAATTAGTTTATAAAATAAATTTATGTGATAGGCTATTTTAGCGGTTGTGCTCTGTACCATTGTAGTATGGTCGATGACTCCTCCTTGACACTGCAGTCAATGTATGGCACTACAACCTCTGTAGCCGATTAGAGAAATGTGGCAACCTACATGCATGCATCCTAACAATGAGTCATCAGTTTCAAGATCCTATCTATATGGAAAATTCCTTCACTGCAACCACTCTTCTGTGCAATGGTTGAATGGTCCTCAACAACTGCTGCTCAACTCTACAATGAAAGAGTTTTGTTCATTGTAGTCACTCTTCTATGCAATGGATGAATGGTCCTCAGAGGAGATTTGTATCTGTGTACAATTACTCCCTACTAGCTCACTATTATCTCTGCCCGCCCATTTAACGCTATATGATAAAGTAGAATACGACACTAGATCTTCTGGCAAATTCGCAGGAAGCATTAATTTGTTCTGATCAAAAGAATCTTCATTAGAAGGAGGGGATGATACGTATCTACAACTAGGGTAGTATTTATCTCTTGCAAACTCAATTTAAAAAAACTTCCAGACTCAAAAATTTGCCCACTGTGGCATAACTGGTTATTTCCGTTTTCTTTCTCGTAGGGAACTACATCTTGGTAATTAGCTAACGATTGATCGTAAGATTGTTTCACAGTTTGATGAAACAAATCATTGACATTCGAATTATAAGCAGAATGAGAACAAGCTATCCTTCTAAATACAACGTCGAATTATCATCAATGAATTCTAAATAGTATGATTAGTCATGGAGAACCAATGAAACTTACAATTACTAACCCCAGCCCATGAAACCCTTGTATCTAGTATTGTACCACTCTTTAGAATTTGGCCTCGAGCTCCAACAAGGTGTCATTTTCCTGAAAGCTTCAAGCATCGGTGTTATTCTCGCACCACAAATATTATTGTTGAATACTATACTGTAATACTTTAATTTCATGTAATGGCAATTTTTGGCTCAGCCGGATTTGAAATGTTGTTTTTTCTTCTGCAACTAGCTATCATGGACATCAATTGTTTTCCATTTTGAACTTTCATGCAGGCGAAGACAAAATAATTTTGGGATAAATGGAGGTATCTGGTGAGCCAAATCAAATTCTAATTTATTTTGGTACCAAATAAATTCTAATTTATTTTCCTTCCATTTACAATTAATTTCTTGACAGTGAAAAAAAATTGCATTACTTACCTCATTTTCGTTGCTGCTTCATTTTTGTTTCTATTGGTGATGCTTCCAAATCTGTTGATTCAAGATCAACTTCTTTTGTTGATGGTGGTGAATTTTCTTATTCAACTGACTGCATATTATGCACATAGACTCTCTTTGTCTAGTCGAGTACGAGCATCCTCTGAAATCCCCATTCAAGCATGAACATCCTTTGGTTTGTCCCATTGTGTGAGAACCAAAGCTATTGTGTGTGAGCATTGTCTTCCTGTCTTCCATCCAAAGCAAGAATTTTTTTTTTGTGTACCGTTTGTGTGCCTAAAACGAGCCCTTCTTCTCCCCTTCTGCATCCACTACTCCTCCTACGTATGGGTACCATGACCAGCGTTGTGGTACAACCATCTCTTGTGCAACTAAGAGGAAAAAATGAGCCCTTGTTCTCCTCTTCTCTCCTGTGCCCACTACTCCTCCTACGTATGGGTGGCATGACCAACATCGTATGGGTGGCACAACCATCTCTTGTGCAACTAACAAATATGTGTATAAAAATGTGTATTCTATAGTTTTCGAGAATCCTCTTTAATTTCTAGATGTCCCAACCATGACGTTTGAGCACACCATTTATTAAAGCTGCCCTCTCATAATAATCACTTAAAATATGAGAAAACAACACACATGTGAGGCTAAGATCACAATCTATATTATTGAATGGGGACTGATTACATCATTATATAGGAAACGACTCTACTTAGTCGGTTACATCAAACCACATAAAACTAGAATCTACATTAAGTGAAGTAGAGTTCAACTACGCTACTGACTCTTGACTAATAGAGTTCTTCTATGTAACTATCTCTTACAACTGACTCTTGCTCCATTATTTCCAAGTCTCCCCCTTAATGGAGAATGGATTGACTCCTACACCTAACATCTCCTTAAACAACTCAAACTTAATCTTTCCAAGAGGCTTAGCAAAAATGTCAGCAACATTTTCACAAGTATTACAATACATAAGAGCTATTTCATTGGACTTCAACTTTTCTCTAACAAAATGAAACTCAACATCAACATGGGTAAAATCATGAAGACGGGTAACACTTTTTCTTGTTTTATGAGAAAAAAAACTTTATTTTCACAAGTTCTTTAACTTCCGTCATACAAAAGTATTTTTTTTTATTTAGAATTTCACTTTACAGTAAAAACAATACCCTTTTGAAGAAAACAGTTTAATGATTATGAATATAAATTTTCCATAATTTTCCACTGTGTATTTTTAGAGATATGGATTTTTCATTTCACCGAATCATAATCTCACCTAAAAATATTATGTAGTGATTTTTTTATGAAATTAAATAAAATTAGATAAAAAAAATGAAAATGAAAACAAATTATATCCAATGAAAGTAGATTCAATTTTAAAAATGATGGTATCAATTCTGAAACTAAATTCTGAGTATTTGTAGAAGTCCACTACCTCGAAATATCAAGTAAGATGAAGAGAATTTGCAGTTTCCTGCAAACAATCCCATTTTCAGGTTTTCGGTCGAAATATTCTTTCGGTCGAAACCTAGTTTTTAATGGAATCCGTTAAAAATAAACGTTTCGGTCGAAAAGTCTTTCGGTCGAAATATGTTTACCACAGGAAAATAATTCATCCAAAAAACATTGTACATGAATTTTGAGGGTGCCGTCAGGGCACCATTCAATTTGATGTGCAAATTTTTGGTTGAAATTTTTTTCGGCTGAAAAAATTCATAGCAACATTTTTTCGGCCGAAAAATTGCCACTAGGAATTTTTGAGACCCGATTGTCACAAAATTGTTACCCATCTTCATGATTTTACCCACATGCTTTGTTCTTGCATGAAAAATCGGATTATTCGCCAGCTTGATTGAACTTTGATTATCACATTTGATCATCATAGGTTCCTTTTGTTCTTTTCCAACATCTTGAACAAGTCTTCTCAACCAAACAACTTCACAAGTTGCTGCACACAAGGATTTATATTTTGCTTTAGTAGAAGACAAAGATATCGTAGGCTTCTTTTTACTGCTCCATGAAACAACCCTAGATCCAATTCCAAACGCATATCCAGTGGTTGATCTTCGATCATCAGGATTTCCAGCCCAATGAGAATCTGAGTAACTTGTCAACTCAACATCAGATGCATCAATATATTTAATACCATAATCAAGTGTTCCTTTTAGATACCTGAGTACTGCCTTTGCTGCATTCCAATGGATTTCTATAGGTTTCGCCATAAACTGACTTAACACACTCATATAATATGCTATATCAGGTCTGGTTGTGGTGAGATAATTCAAACTACCCACCATCTGTCTATACATAGTGGCATTCACCTCCTTCGAACCATCATCACAAGAAAGTTTCACATTTTGCTGCATGGGAACAATAGA
>JASDQU010680637.1:22552-35929 GCA_032191745.1 Picea mariana
CCAAACTTCAAGACCTAGGAAATAATGTAACTCACCAAGATCTTTCATTTCAAAAACTTGTGACAACTGCTCCTTGATTTCATCAATTAATTTCTCTACATTTCCTGTAATTATCAAATCATCAACATATAATGAAATCAATAATATATACCCCTGCTCATCAAATTTGGTATACAAATTTGGATCACTTTTGCTTCTCATAAAACCCTGTTGAAGAAAGAAAGAGTCTATCTTCTCATACCATGACCTAGGTGCCTGTTTTAGTCCTTACACACTAAGTGTTCTTGCCCTTGTTCCACAAACCCTTCAGGTTGAATAAGGTAAACCTCCTCTTTTAACTCACCATTCAAAAATGCAGATTTAACATCTAATTGGTGTAGCTTCCAATGATACTTTGTAGCTAAAGAAATTAACAATCTGATAGTATTCAATTTAGCTACTGGTGCAAATGTTTCAGCATAATCAATACCTTCTGTTTGTGAATACCCCTTTTCCACCAGTCTAGAATTATATTTATCTATATTACCATCTGATTTAAACTTGGGTTTGTATATCCATTTGCATCCAATGGGATTGTTATGTTTAGGCAATTCAATCAATTCCCAAGTATTTTTTTTCATTATAGATTCATATTCTTCCTCCATTGCATTTCGCCATTCATCATGTTCATTTGCTTCATCAAAAATCATGGGTTCTATGACATTTTAAATGTTACTCATTAGGGCATAGTCTCTATACCTCTCAGGGAGCCGAACCTGTCGTGAAGATCTTCTCAACTGATTAGCTTCCTCCCCACTTTGTGAAGATCTGTCTTTGCCTCTAGGTGAACTGTGACTGCTTGAAGTGTCCATATCACTGATTCCTTCTTGCTACTGCTGCTACTGTCGCTGCGGTTGTGGCTGCTACTGTGATGGTTTCTGCTGCTCTTCTTTAACTCCTTCATCAAGAAGTCTATGCCATTCTTCATTAATATTATTGTCATGATTTCCTGCTTCCTGCTCATGGAAAAGTACATCCCTACTCGCAAATACTTTGTGAGTAGAAGGATCAAACAATTTGTATGCTTTGAATTCAGAATAATACCCTATGAAAATACATTTAATGGCTTTAGCATCCAATTTCTTCCTATTCTCCTTTGGAATATGAGAAAAATCCTTACACCCAAATAATTTCAACTTATGAACAACAGGTTTGGAACCATACAAGGCTCCGAAAGGAGTAACATTACCAAGACACCTTGTTGGACTTCTATTCTTTAAAAAAATTGCAGTATTTATGGCTTCAGCCCAAAATGCATTCGAGAGATTCTTACCTTTCATCATACTACATGCACACTCTACCGGAGTTCTGTTTTTCCTTTCAGGGACTCCGTTCTGCTGTGGAGTGTGAGGTACTATAAACTACTGTACTATTCCATGATATTTGCAATATTTGATGAAGTCCCCTGATTTATACTCTCCCCCTTGATCCGAATGAAGGATTTTTATGGATTTTCCTATCTTCTTTACACCATGGTTTTGAATTTATTAAAGTAATCGAAAACATCACTTTTTCTTTCAAGAAAATAAACCCATGCATATCTCATGGAATCATCAATAAATAATAGAAAGTAAAATGCACCTCTTAAAGACTTAGTCTGCATAGGCCCACAAACATCAGTATGCACAATATATAACACATTTCTCTTTTTCCTATTAGGATTTGAGGGGAATTCATGTCCGTGCATCTTTCCTAATGCACATCCATCACAGGCAACATTCTCATTCTTTAACATGGGAAGTCCTTCAACCATATTCTTTTTCTGTAATAACAATAAATCAAGATGATTGATGTGGCCATACCTTTGATGCCAAAGAATATCTGTTGGCATAGTTGCAGAAGTCAGTGCGTGATGTGATTTTTTGGTAACATAAAGTTTGTATAGGCCTCCTGCTCTGACTCCCGTTGCAACAATTTTGAATTGGTCCAGCAGATCCTTCACTATGCAATAATTATTGAAGAATTCAACCTTCAAGTTCTGATTTGTAATGGTGGACACAGAATCAAATTTTTCTTTATCCCTGGAACATACACCACATTGGGAATGTGATGAACAATACCATTCGACAATGTCATAGGAATGTCTCTGTATCCCTTGATCTGATGAGCGCGATCATCTTCAAGATATATGCTGGCTCCATTCTGTGTTTCTTTAAAATTAGTGTACCACATCTTATTACATGTCATATGTACTGATGCTTCGGAATCCAAAAAATAGGCATTAGAATTATCCATTTCAGTAGATAAAGTAGCGTTAGACACAAACAACCTAAGATCCCATGAATCAAAATTCGGGGGTTCATCAATATCATCACTAGTAATAAATAATCTGAGATCCCGATTTGAATATTTTTTTTCATAATGACCTAAATGTGTTCTAGGTTTATTCCTAACCTCATCACTCTTGTTCTTATGATAGTCTCTAACAATATGTCCAGTTTGACCACAATAAAAACAAATTTTTGACTCATTCCTGTTAGATTGCATACCTTGATTCAACCTTGGAGATTGTCTTCTTTGCGATGAACTGCCTCCTCTGCCTCTTTCTCCTGAACTCACTCTCATAGATCTCTTATTTGACCATAGTGCCAAATATTTATTTTGAGGCTTCAGATTCCCATTCCTCTCTTCCTCTTGCAACAAAATTCCTGTCAATTCTTCAAAAGTAGGAGTTTTTTCCCTTGTTGTGAGACCTATTATGAACATTTGATAATCTTCTAGCATACCATTTAAGGTAATAGTGATATATCATATGCCACTATTCCTGTCTTTGGTCAAGACAAAATATTGTACATGGAAGTTCTACTGAAATATATGGTCAACAACAAATCACAACCTACCAACCATCCTATCTACTCAGTAAGCACTAAGTTGGGGTCTTCCATTTTCTTCAATGATATATGCTCTGGAGCAAAAGAGATGGAAATAGTCCTGGCAGATAAAGGTATACCTGGGCAACAGTTGGAGGAAATTTCAGAACAACAGGGTGACCTAGAGGATCAGATATGGAAAATGAACTTCAACAGAGCTGCATGCAGAGAAGGAGCTGGAGTTTGTGTGTGGATAAATCATCTCAAAGGAGATGCGAAATTGTGCTCTTACAAACTCGTTTTTGAATGTACAAATAATATGGCCAAGTATGAAGCATTAATATTGGGGTTGAAAGTTTTCGAAGAGTTGGGTGACAAAAGGATTGCTGTACTTGGAGATTTTGAACTCATCATAAATCAAATCAAAGGCATCTACTAGGCTGGACATCCTAGACTAAGCGCTTACATAATTTTGGTATTAGAACTCCTTGAGAAATTTTCAGAATGCAACCTTTCAACAATTCCACAGGAACAAAATCAGGTTGCCGATGCACTGGCCACTTCAATAGCAGTGTTCAAAGTCCCAATTTTTCCCAAAAAAAGCTACAAGGTTGAAGTCAAGTACAGACTGACGATACCAAACAATATGAAACACTGGCATGTCTTCAAGGACGATAAATAGATAGAAATATTCCTCAGGATGGAAAATGAGTTCGAGAATTTAAGCATTGATGATGAATATTGTGACAATGAAGTAGATGTAGCTGCTTTCACCAAAGAAGGATACTTTAACAATCAAATTCCTGGTAGAGATATTGTGCAGCTAAAGAGAAACATTATCCCCAAAGGCCTAGTACCATTAGAATTTTTTTTTGATAACAACGATGTGGCTAGAAGTCCAAATATCACAGTAGATGAAGGGGATGTGGAAGACTGTAATATTGGGACTCCAGAATACCCGAAGATCATTAAACTGTCCAAGAAGCTTAGCCCTAAAGTCAAAGAAAGGTACATAAAATTAATGAAAGAATTCCCTGATGTCTTTGCTTGGAGCTATAATGAGTTGAAATTTTATGATACTAGTATAATCCAGCATGTTATCTCGATAAAAGAAGATAACAATCCATTTAAACATAAGTTAAGAAGAATAAACCCTCTGTTGTTACCATTGATAGATAAAGAAGTAAAGAAATTGTTTGAAGCAAAAATTGTAGTTTCCCTAAGATTCTCCAAATGGGTAGCAAATCTAGTCCCTGTCAGAAAAAAGAGTGGAGAGATCAGATTGTGTGTGGACTTCAGAAATCTGAATAAGGTATCTCTTAAAGATAACTACCCTTTGCCCAAAATGGACCACATTCTACAGAAGGTAGTGGGCTCTCAAAAGATGTCGATGTTAGATGGTTTCTCGGGATACAACCAGATCATGGTACATCTTGACGATCAAGAAAAGACAATGTTCACCACACCTTGGGGAACATTCATGTACACCAAAATGCCATTTGGGCTTATGAATGTTGGAGAAACATTTCAGAGGGCTATGGACATAGCCTTTGCAGATGAAAAGGATAAATTTATTGTTATATACCTTGGTGCAATTACTGTGTATTCTGCTACATATGAGGAACACATCAAACATCTCAGAAGGGCATTCGAGAAATGTAGAAAATTTGGCATATCACTGAATCCGAAAAAGTCAAATTTTTCCATGGAATAAGGGAAGCTCTTAGGGCACATCATTTCTAATGAAGGAATAAAGGTAGACCCCAGCAGGGTTGAAGGAATTTTGAATATTGGCTTAACCAGAAGCAAAAAGGAAGTACAATCCTTTCTAGGTAAAGTAAATTTCTTGAGAAGATTTATTCCTAATTTAGTAGAGATCATAAAGCATATCACCAACATGTTAAAGAAGGGAAATGAAATCAAATGGATCCCTGAGGTAAGAAAATATTTTGAAGGCATCAAGGTAGCATTAACAAATGCTCCTGTGCTGGCTAGTCCAAATTTTGAGAAATATTTCATACTATTCTCTTTCGCTTCAAAACACACAATTGCAGGTGTATTACACCAGAAGGATGACTAGAATTTTGAGAAGCCCATAGCATACTACAATAAGACATTGGGAGATGCTCCTTTGAAATATGACATCATGGAGAAATAGGCGTATGCTTTGGTCAAAGCATTGAAAGAATTTAGGGTGTATATTCTACATTCACATACTACTTCTTATGTCCCCAACAACTCAGTAAAAGACATATTAACACAACCCGATCTTGAAGGAAAGAGGGGAAAATGGATTGTAGTACTATTAGAATATGATCTCGAAATCAAGCCCACGAAGTTGATCAAAGGGCAGAGACTTGCTAGACTAATGGCACAAACAAACTGTGAACTCTTGGGAATAAACTTCACTACAGATATGTCATAGAATATAGTAGAGGAAGAAAGGTCGACTCCATGAATATCTCAGAAATTTCTTGACTCTACATGGTATACAGACATTATCTTTGTGTTAAAAAATCTGCAAGCTCCTCCTGAATATAGTAAAACAAAGGCTAGGTTATTGAAACTAAAGGCGACAAAATTCTGCATTGTTAATGGATTACTGTACTGGAAAGACCCAGGAGGAATTTTACTGAGTTGTTTGATAGAAGAAGAAGCGGAAAGAACCATCAGGGAGTTCCATAAAGGAAACTGTGGAGGTCTTCATTATTGGAAGACAACTTTACACAAAATGTTGAGAGATGGTTTTTATTGGCCTAGTATTTTTCTTGATGTTTATACAGAAGTGTCAAAGTGCCATGAATGCCAAATCTTCGATGGGAAAGGAAAGTTGCAGTCTCTGCCATTGAAGCCCATTTCAGTAGAAATTCCTTTCAGGCAATGGGGTCTGGATTTCATAGGAGAGATACACCCACAATCTTCGACTCAACAAAAATGGATCCTGGCTGCAACATATTATTTTACTAAATGGATTGAGGTTGTTCCTACCAGACAAGCTACATATGACGTTATCATTTGATTCCTAGAAGACAATATTCTGTCCAGATTCAGATGTCCGGTCAAGATTATAACAGACAATGTAGCGGCCTTTAAGTCTAAAAGGTTGGAGAAATTTTTCAATGATTACAATATTACTCTTGGCCATTCTACGTCATACTACCTGCAAGGAAATGGGTTACCTGAGTCTTCAAATGAAATCCTGGTCAGAATCATCAAAAAATTGCTGCAATAGAATAAAAAGGCATGGCACAAGAGGCTCATTCATGCACTGTGGGTTGAAAGG
Source organism: Picea mariana (assembly GCA_032191745.1). Lineage (NCBI taxonomy): Eukaryota > Viridiplantae > Streptophyta > Pinopsida > Pinales > Pinaceae > Picea > Picea mariana. The sequence continues at coordinate 28,685 of JASDQU010680637.1, forward strand.
ATATCCCCAAAAAGATCCACTGGGACTTCGATGATCCTAACACTTGTATTGGTAGGCAAGGATAGACTCTCAGAATGATGTTTAGGCTTGACTATACAGTCTCATTTTTGGTTCAAATCTGCCAAGAGTTCTAGAAGAAATGAAGAGTTCATTGCAGTCAAGTCCGGAGAACATGATGGGAGACTGGATGCTTTTCACTCAGTCCACTGTGATTTGGGTATACGGATGCCAGGAAGGACATCATCTTTTACCAGTTTTTCTGACTCCCAAGATATTTTCTTTGGAATTTATAGGACAAAGGGTCATCTCAGAGATTGAGCATTTCCTCAAAGCACACAAGGCTTCTAATCTGAAATTCCCATTCGTGGTGGGTCCCTTTGTGGTAAAGAGAAAGTCTTGTTTTCCTCAGATTCAATCCAAACTCAATGAATTTGGGTTCACATAGTTGCAAGGAAGAAGATATGATCCACATCAGATTATATCGAAGAGGATATTGGCAAGCAGACAAGGCCCTTATGAGCACGAGCACGTTGAAGGATTAGATAAGTTGGCCAGCCTAAAGACCTGTATAGAGATGGAGGTCACCATGCAGGATGATCAAACAAAACAGACAGAGCCTACTTTTCAGCAAAGCCCAACACAGAAACCCTCACCCAGGTTGATTGTCAAAGCTCCTAAAATGAGCATCTTCAATAAGATAAGTAGTTCAGAAGCCCTAGGTGCTAGTAGCTAGCAAAACACTCTCAAGAAAATGAGAGCCACATCACCTTCTCTAGAAATTGAATTGGAAGAGGAAGAACAAAAGGGGAAGACATACATGGAGATGGCAGAGACTACAACCAAGAATGAAAAAACCAATACAGAAAACAATCTGCAAAATGAAGGCAGTACGAAAGTGTTCAACATTAGGAAACACATATTCGGCTAGACACCTGGGACAATTTATCAGTCTAAGGAGGATTTGCTAAATCACTATGTCGTGAAAGGGAGTATGGCCAACAGTGAAATAAGGGACCTTTTGCTTGAAGTAGAAGGGACATCCTAGCATAAATCTCACTAACTCTCAGTTAGAGATGTCAAGAAAAAGACATTTAACATTGCAGTGGCTGACAATGATAAGGTATCTGAGTTCAAGGTACACTATGAAAACATCGGTTCCCCTGACAAAGTAAAATTCCACAAAAATGTCAGTGATATGTTGTATGCTGATTACCTAAGCTTAGCTTTGAAGGTTGCAAGATTGACAACACATGCATTGAAACTAGATGGGCAACTGAAACAGGAAAAGGTGTCCAACAAAGCATGGATTACATAGCTAAAAAGGTTAGAGTCTGAAGGTCCACAAGGGCTGAAAGCTTCTCTAGATGAAAATGACAAAATGATCCAAAGCCTGAAGAAAAAGTTGAATATGTCACCTACAGATCATCCACAGACAACATAATTAACTGCTTTGGAGTAGGAGAAGGAAACCTTCAGACAAGAGGCACTAGACTATAAGGCTAAAGTACTACAATTAGAGAAAGAGAATTGGTCACAAATGCAGGCAACGACATCAGACATGGAAATTATCGTGTCTGCTAATATAGAGGCTAGATCAAGTGCTGAAGGATTAGTCTAGGCTATGTCCCAGGTGAGCTTGAAAATAGGTGAGATCAAGAGTCTCAAAGATAACTTAGAAAATTTGAAACAAGAGATGAAGGTGAATGATGAGAAAATGGATCAACTCCCCGACAACGGAGCTGGAATGTTAGCACTCTGTAAATTTTGTCCGGCTGAATAGAAAAATGATAGAGGTAACTGTTTCAACTAGCTTTAGAGATGAGGCACTAGCATTCTCAACTCAGAGAGGGCTCTCTCATGTCACTTGATATATCTATGGAAATCGGTGGCTAGATTTGGTTTGTTTTGGGGATTTTTAATAAAGTTGCTGGCAAAGAAGGGGGGAACACTACGGGATATGGAGTCAAAGTTCTAAAAGTGAATGAAAACAATGCATCGGCTGATAGAACTCTCTAGAGGACAAAGGATAAATAAGGTGATGAATCTGAGTTATTCTTGAAATAAAAAGGTGTGTAGGAAGATGAAGAAAACAAATAACTGCATCAGAGCATCATTGAAATGAATTCTGATTAAGTTAAGAAGACAATCACATAGTTTAAATTGTTTAAGCCAAGAGCGTCACAAGACAAATTCTAGGCCTTTAAACTCTCTAATTTAAACAGAAGATAATGTAAATGAAATGACAAGTTACATGAAATACATACGATGAAAGGAAACAAAGCTCATAACACCACCCATTAGAATCTTTTCATAGAGACTTCAAAATCTTCTGCATTTATATTCAATTCAAATTTAGAAAAAATTACCAATAGTGTCTGATACAACCAAAAGGTGCTCTTGCACTTCTGCCAACATTAATTAATTCAAGTCTCTTAGTACTTATACAATTTGATAAAAAATAACCAAAACTGAAATGTTTCAGCTTCCGTAATAGTTTCGACTAACAGTTTCGGTATACAAAATGATTTACAATAATTAGCAAAAAAAAAAATGTTTCAACATCATGAACAATCTCTCTAACTGCCTGACTGCTTCTATGCCATTTGTTCCACCCTGTGCTTCTATTAGATCTGCAAGATTTATGATAGCTGGAGATCACCTGTTGACCCCGGGAACGTTGTACTTTGTCTTACCCAACCACACGAGTTCTTTCCATTGCACATCAGAGGGGATTTCATAATCCATCATCTCTTTAATAAAAAAATCCAAGTCAATGCATGTAGCATAGGGCATGGTTGGCATGCTGACCTTCACTTTTTTGAACTTGTTTAAAATTTCAAAATCCATAGCTAAATATTCTACCAAGCTAGGGCCTTTCAGACTTTCTTCCATATATTCAAACTTATAATGGTCCATTCTACATTGCACGAGGAGAGTGTGATAATCTTTTTGATTGTATAATGAACCTTTACCATCCCAAAACGATGGGAGACCTTTAGAAAACAATTGTTCAAAGGTGTCTTTAAGCACCTGTATGCTGTGCCCCATTTGCACAGCTTTGTTCAGGACCGATCTGAGAAAGTTGTGCTTGGCAATGATTCTCCTGGCTGAAATGATTAATGCGGTCCTGTCTTTCACACCGATAGTTTGAAGGTCGGAAGTTGGTATAGAATTTAGTAAGTCGATGGCATTTTGGGCCCATTCCGAGGGCTTATTTGCCAACACTTCATTTACAATAGTGCATCTGTTCTGAGCCGTAACAACCATGTTGTCTTTGTCATTGATAAAGTTCAGATAACTTCTGAACTTAGCAATTTCTACAGCAATCACGTCCCATATTACATGTTTGGCTCCCTGCAGTTGCGTTTTACCCTTCAATCTAGTTTTTAGCTTGTTCACTCTTTCCTGTAGGTCTTGGTTTTCTATGTGGAGTTGAGCCATTTTCACATCCTTAACCTTCATCTCCTGTTTCAAATTCTCTAATTTCTCTTTGAGACTCTTGATCTCCCCTGTTTTCAAGTTCACCTGCGACATAGCCTGGACTAATCCTTCAACACTTGATCCAGCCTCTATATTAGTAGGCATGATAATTTCCATGTCTGTTGTCGTTGCTTTCATTTGTGACCAATTCTCTTTCTCTTTCTCTAATTGCAGTACTTTAGCCTTGTAGTCTAGTGCCTCTTATCTGAAGGTTTCCTTCTCCTGCTCCAAAGCAGTTAATTTTTCTGTCTATGGATGATGTGTAGTTGACATATTCAACTTTTTCTTTAGGCTTTGGATCATTTTGTCCTTTTTGTCTAGAGGATCTTTCATCCCTTTTGGACCTTCAGATTCTAACCTTTTTACCTGCGTCATCCATGCTTTGTTGGACACCTTTTCTTGTTTCAGTTGCCCGTCTAGTTTCAATGCATGTGTTGTCAATCTTGCAACCTTTAAAGATAAGATTAGGTAATCAACATACAACATATCACTGACATTTCTATGGAATTTTACTTTGTCAGGGGCACCGATTTTTTCGTAGTGTACCTTGAAATCAGATACCTTATCATTGTCAGCCACTACAATGTTAAATGTCTTTTTATCGACATCTCTGACTGAGAGTAAGTGAGATTTACGCTGGGATGTCCCTTCTACTTCAGGCAAAGGGTCCCTTATTTCACTGTTGGCCATACTCCCTTTCACGGCATATTGATTTAGCAAATCCTCCTTAGACTGATAAACTGTCCCAGGTGTCTGGCCAAATATGTGTTTCTTACTGCTGAACACTTTCGTATTGCCTTCATTTTGTGGATTGTTTTCTGTATTGGTTTCTTCATTCTTGGTTGTAGTCTCTGCCATCTCCATGCATGTCTTCCCTTTCTGCTCTTCCTCTTCCAAGTTAATTACCGGAGAAGGTGATGTGGCTCTCATTTTCTTGAGAGTGTCTTGCTGGCTACTAGCCCCTAGGGATTCTGTACTACTTCTCTCATTGAAGATGCTCATTTTAGGAGCTTTGACAATCAACCTGGGTGAGGGTTTCTGTGTTGGGCTTTGCTAAAAAGTAGGCTCTATCTGTTTTGTTTGATCATGCATCATGGTGACCTCCATCTCTATAGAGGTCTCTAGGTTGGCCAACTTATCTAATCCTTCAACGTGCTTGTGCTTATAAGGGTCTTGTCTACTTGCCAATCTCCTCTTCGATATAATCTTATGTGGATCATATCTTCTTCCTTGCAACTGTGTGAACCCAAATTCATTGAGTTTGGATTGATAATGAGGCAAACAAGACTTTCTCTTTACCACAAAGGGACCTACCACGAATGATAATTTCAGATTAGAAGCCTTGTGTGTTTTGAGGAAATGCTCAGTCTCTGAGATGACCCTTTGTCTTATAAATTCCAAAGCAAATATCCTGGGAGTCAGAAAAACTGGTAAAAGATGAGGTCCTTCTTGGCATTCGTATACCCAAATCACAATGGACTGAGTAAAAAGTATCTAGTTTCCCATCATGTTCTCCAGACTCGGCTGCAACGAACTCTTCATTTCTTCTAGAACTCTTGGCAGATTTGAACCAAAAATGAGACTGTATATCCTGGACATAATCTTTTTGATGAAGATGATCATAGTGATCCTTTTTCACTCGATCGAAATGAAGGAAGTCTCCATAAACTCGATTTTGTTATATCCCAGAAACATTTTCAACAAGTGAGAGTAGTATCTAAAGTGTCTTAATGAGCTGAAGTTAACCAGCTGTTGATGAATGTTTTCTGCAATGAATTCATAAAAAATGATGCAGACTGACTGACCAGACAGGAAGAAAATCAACAGGAACCCTAACATGACCTCTACCACAAACCTGTCATTGTCTAACCCTAAAATTTGACTTAGCAAAAAACATGCCCACTGAACTTTGACGATCATGACACTTGTACTAGTAGGTAAGGATAGAATCTCTGAATGATGTTCAAGCTTGACTATGGTTTGCAAAAATAGGGTTTTTACCTCAGGCAGGCATTCTTTATAAATCGTGATCATTCTCGGTTCTTTGAAGGGTTCTAACACTATGGGGGAGGTGTCTGGTATGTGAAGAGCGGGCCGGGGAAAACTGTCATGGTTTATTGTGTGACGTGTGGCGCCTTTAGAAGTGCATCGGGGAAAAGGGTTGTCTGAATAAAACCAGTTTTTTAACCCCCGATAACAAAGTTGTCAGGCAAAGCACGGACTGTAGAACTTGGAGTGGCCCGGATCAATGGTCGAGGCATGAATCGAAAATTGGAATAGCATGAGAATTAACTGACGGAAGGGGGACCGGGGAAAACTGTCGTGGTTTAAATCATGGACATGTGGTGCCCTTAGAGGCACATCGCGACAAAAGGCGGTTCATCCAAAACTATTTTTCTCTAGCCCCTGATGTCAATAGATACCTATAAAAGGAGGAACCCCTGACATTATTCTATGACAATTTGAAGCGTTCAAACGTTCAAAAATTTGGCGCAAAGCTTCCATTCAAATTTCGAAGTTCAGAACCGAACCAGACTAGTTTTTTCGCCGCTTATCAGGTATTCTTCACCATGGTTGTCAATCCTGTTGTTTTATCCGTGAGTGAACTAGATATCTCCTCCAGGGAGGAAGCCCTAATTTACAGAGATTTTGACGTTTTCGACACAAAGACAACAATCTCACCCGTTTCTTTGTCTAAATCAAATTTATTGAACAATGCTAGATCCCGCATACCTTTTCTTGAATCAGATCAAGCCTCCTTCATCGCTTATGTCGTAGAAACAGTCTTCCCATTCCCCGAATTTGTAAGCTGGTGTGTAGAGCGATATTCCCAGGGAGAAAGAGTGATTTTAAACAAATTAGGGTCAAAAGTTCTGTGTAAAGTAGACGGTCTGTCGCTCTAGCACACTCTCGACATACCAGATACCTCCCCCACAGTGTCAGAGCCCTTCGAAGAAAAAAGAATGATCATGATTTATAGAGAATGCCTGCCCGAGGTAAAAACCCTGTTTTTGCAGACCATAGTCAAGCCTGAACATCATTCAGAGAGTCTATCCTTACCTGCCAGTACAAGCATCATGATCACCGAAGTCCAGTGGGTGTGTTCTCTGTTGAGTCAAATTTTAGGGTTAGACAATGACAGGTTTGTGGTAGAGGTCATGTTAGGGTTCCTGTTGATTTTCTTCCTGCCTGGTCAGTCAGTGTGCGTCAGTTTTGACGAATTCATTGCAGAAAACATACATCAAAAAATGGTTAACTTCAGCTCGTTAAGACACTTCATATAATACTCTCACTTGTTGAGAATGTTTATGGGATCTAACAAAACCAAGTTTTCGGAGACTACCTTCATTTCGACCGAGTTAAAAAGGATCACTATGCTCATCTTCATCAACAAGATTATGTCTAGGATATACAGTCTCATTTGTGGTTCATATCTGCCAAGAGTTCTAGAAGAAATGAAGAGTTCGTTGCAACCGAGTCCGGGGAACATGATGGGAGACTGGATGCTTTTCACTCAGTCCACTGTGATTTGGTATATGGATGCTAGGAAGGACCTCATCTTTTACTAGTTTTTCTAACTCCCAGGATATTTTCTTTGGAATTTATAAGACAAAGGGTCATCTCAGAGACTAAGCATTTCCTCAAAGCACACAAAGCTTCTAATCTGAAATTCCCGTTCATGGTAGGTCCCTTTGTGGTAAAGAGCAAGTCTTGTTTTCCTCAGATTCAATCCAAGCTCAATGAATTTGGGTTCACACAATTGCA
>JASDQU010680637.1:38104-52742 GCA_032191745.1 Picea mariana
CTATGGCTGGGCCCGTTCAAAATTATAGCTTACCTCAGAAGCAATGCCTATTTGTTGGAGGAAAGTAATGGAGAACTCGTAAGAGGATGGCCTATGAATGGTAGGTTCCTCAAGAACTACGCCATTTGAAAAATCATCACTCACCATTCATTGTACATAGACGCTTTGTGTTTTTTTTTTCTTTAAGTGTGAAAATCGAAATAAAAACAACATGGTTGAAGCTCGAGGTGAAGGCCCTGAGCTATGCTGAGTAGGTTTGGAGTTTTTTTGAATAAAAATAAACGGATTCAAATCAAACACATGAGATTACATCCCAATGGTTAGGCACTCGATATACAGTTCTTTGTTATCTCACGGGGAGGATAACATCCCCAGTTGGAGCCAATGTTATCACCATATAATTTCCAGATGGTGTTCGAGTTTCAAAATTATAATGAAGGATTAAATCGTCATAGAGTTGTGATAAATTTGGAGGACTCGGCTGAACCTGGAAGCGTATGGAAAAAGTAGCAGAGATATGGAAACTATGAATCAACAAACCGTCGATCCCGAAAGCGGCCCGAATGAACGACTGAGATGCATATTGGGGATGTAACTAGCACAAAGATTAAGATGTCGAGGGCGGGGTGGGGAAAACCGTCGTGGTCTTTTGCAGGATACGTGGCACCCTTAGAAGTACATTGGAGAAGAGGGTTGTCTGATCAAAACCACTTTTTTCAACCTCCGATGATAGAGTTTCCAGGCAAGACGCAGACCATAGATCTTGAAACGACCCAGATCAATGGCCAAGACGCATTTCGGTGATTGAAGTATCACAAGAATTAGCTGACAGAGGATGGACTGGGGAAAATTACCCTAGTTTAAATCGTGGACACGCGGCGTCCTCAAAGGCACATCGAGGCAAAGGGCAGTTCATCCAAAACCATTTTTCTCCAAACCTCGATGGCAATAGATGCCTATAAAAGGAAGAACCCCGAGAATTAGTCTATGACAATTTGAAGCATTCAAACATTCGGAAATTTGGTGCAAATATTCCATTCAAATTTTGAAGTTCAGAACCGAACCAGATTAGTTTTCTTGCCGCTTATCAGGTATTATTCACCATGGCTGCTATAGCTCGGAACAGATGCACTGTTGTAAATGAAGTGTTAGTAAAGAAGCCATTGGAATGGGCCCAAAATACCATCGACTTACTGAATGTTATACCAACTGTCGATCTTCAAACCATTGGTGTGAAAAACGGGACCGCATTAATCATTTCAGCCAGGAGAATCATTTCCAAGCACAACCTACTCAGATCGGTCCAGAACAAATTTGTGCAAATGGAGCAAAACATACAGAAGTTTAAAGACGCCTTTGAACAATTGTTTTCTAAAGGTCTCCCCTCATTTTGGGATGGTAAAGGCTCATTATACAATCAGGAAGATTATCACACTCTCCTCATGCAGTGTAGGATGGACCATTCTAGGTTTGAAGATATGGAAGAATGTCTGAAAGGCCCTAGCTTGGTAGAAGATTTAGCTACTGATTTCAAAATTCTAAACAAGTTCAAAACAGTGAAAGTTAGTGTGCGAATAATGTCCTATGCTACATGCATTGACTTGGAAATTTTGATTAAATAAATGATGGATTATGAAATCCCCTCTGATGGACAATGGAAAGAACTCGTGCCGTTGGGTAAGACAAAGTACAACATCTCCGGAACCAACAGGTGATCTCCAACTGTCACCAATATTGCAGATCCAACATAAGCATAGGGTGGAACAAATGGCACGGAAGCAGTCGGGTAGTCAGAGAGATTGTTCATGATGTTGAAACGTTTCTTTTTTGCTAATTATTGTAAATCATTTCGTATACCGAAACTTACATTCGAAACTGTTACAGAAGCTGAAATGTTTTAGTTTCAGTTATTTTTTATTAAATTGTATAAGTACTAAGAGACTTGAATCAATTAATGTTGGCAGAGGTGCAAGAGCACCTTTTGGTTGTATCAAACATTATTTGTAAATTTTCAGAATCTGAATTGAATATAAATGCAGAAGATTTTGAAGTCTCTATGAAAAGATCCTAACGGGTGGTGTTATGAGCTTTGTTTCCTTTCATCATATGTATTTCCTGTAACTTGTCATTTCATTTACATTTTCTTCTCTTTAAATTGGAGAGATTAAAGGCCCAGAATTCGTCTTGTGACGCTCTTGGCTTAAGCAATTTAAACTATGTGATTGTCTTCTTAACCTATTCAGAATTCATTTCAGTAATGCTCTGATGCAGTTATTTGTTTTCTTCATCTTCCTACACACCTTCTTATTTCAAGAATAGCTCTGATTCATCGCCTTATTTATCCTTTGTCCTATGGAGAGTACTATTAGTCGATGCATTGTTTTCATTCACTTTTAGAATTTTGACTCCATATCCCATAGTGTTCCCCCCTTCTTTGCCAACAACTTTATTAAAAATCCCCAAAACAAACGAAATCTAGCCACCGATTTCCATAGATATATCAAGTGACACGAGAGAGCCCTCTCTGAGTTGAGCAGGCTAGTTCCTCAACTCTAAAGCTGGTTGAAACAGTTACCTCTGTCATTTGTATATTCAGCAGGACAAAATTTACAGAGTGCTAACACAACTCACTGCGAGGAGATCGAGCTGGATATAGAGGTGGAGGATGTGGTAAAGGAGGATTTGGAAGAGGCATAGGCTCAATAGTGTGCCACAATGTCCAAAAGCTAGGAAATTATGAAAGGAAATGACCACTTCCACTTGCGACATGTATGTATTGTCACTCAACATACCATGATACAGAGGATTGTGTTGAGCGCTCAACACACCCTAAAATATTTTATGAAATTCTATCACTTTTGGGTACCACTTTTTTTCTTTTTTTTTGCTGTATGAATTGAGTCCATTGTGGAGGGACTGCTAATTTTGTTTTCATGTATTTTCATCGATCAAAGTGGATTTATTTGAACCTGTCAATGTGAAAACCTTTGTGTCTAAAATAACTTAGCATTCTAACTAATATTATGTAGCTAAAATTGTGACCAACGTGCCTATGTTCGGCGTCGACAAAATACAAGAAGGTAAAATGACCACATAGTAATAATAATCGTCGATCTCCGATGTATCTTCGACATCGGTAAAAGGCGGAGTAAATTTTCACTAGTTGTTCGCTAAGAATATTAAGGAGTTAGTTTATTTTCCATCGGTGTCGACGAAATACAAGAGAGATAAACATTGAAATGAGCCATGATAAACCCCCGATAGTCAATGACAGATGCATTTGTTCATGGTCAGTAAAATATCAAAGGGTTAAATCGTTGAAAATTTCCACATGGACACATCGTCAATTGCTGACCCCCGATGTACTTTCGACATCAATAATTTTCGAGGGGGTTAATCCGAGAGCACTTGGTTAAGATTATCGATGATCATTGATCCTTGATACTTTTTTGTCATCAACAGGGTAGGATCTATTGTTAAAAAAATTACCTAAGGAAAAGTCCATGATTCTGAATAACATGATTAAACGAAGATGCCAGTTTCAAGCACCACGTGTCTTTGCCACATAGGCATTTCGTACGACCTAGTTTCATCCCGAGTTACCTTAGGTTTCCTTGTGTCCTAGTCACACTTCCGAGTCAACTTTCCCACGTTATCTTTGTACAACAAGATGGATCAACGTTGTAGTTTTTTTCCAGAGATATCAAAGAACATTGTTTAAAGAGAATCCTCGACTCGCAATCTACCAGTTAGATTAGAGAAATGATGGGATGTTTTTAGCACGAGATACTATCAGATTCTTCCATTTAATAGGCCAGTTAATGTTTTTCTCCACACACATTTCTACCACATGCGTCGATTGAACAACAAGAATTTGAAATTGCCGATAGAACACATTATAGCCCATGCCCACATTGCCAACCTATGATCAAATTTAATTTTAAACATAATGAAGATCTCACGTCAGATTTTGTAGAAACGCACTCATATCCCAAATTGAATAAATGATCTGAAAAAGTAAGTATGATCTCTGTTTAAATCAGTAAGAAAACTTCAAACACCTCCATTCTGCACACAAGTCTCCATTTCCAAATCAGCCGAAGAAGCGAAGAGAGCGTCTCAAGAGTTGTGTTTGATTTTCAGACTATCAAAACTAGGTTAAGCTAGTAGAAGAGGTATGTGTTAAATTTTATTAGTTCGATGGTCATAATTTTTATATATCATAATTTGATCTGTTACGCAATGTCTAACTATGCTCTATCTGTAGGGAAAAATGCCTCCAATAAAGCCAACGACCAGATGCTCTCCGATGGCACTGAAGTTAAAGGAGGTAGATATTGGTGAAGGTTCTTATCTCGACACTGCGAGATAGTTGGAATATGCTCCCAGGGTGAAACCAACCATTAAAACCTCAATGCAGAAGGCATTCATTCAACCCCCTACTTTTGGAGATACAAAAGAAACCATTGGATATAAAATAATGCTCCCACAGTGGGGATATCTATTCAACATAATCAACTGATAGGATTACCCAGAATTTACCTCACACAATGACCTAGATGTAAGGGAACTCAACGACCAAGTTTTCCTGAACATTTGGTGGTCATAATTGCACATGGTAGCCTACCGAACTCTAGTCTTACCCTGCATTGAGACTCTTAGTTGGCTAATTTATTATACAGACGTGCAAAAGTGCCTCATTAATGATGAGAATGGTGGATGCATCAGATTTTTTCTACCGACAGAGGTCCAAAAGTATTACAAGCTTAGGGACCCAAAGGAGCAATTGAACATAGAATTCATGGTGAAATTATATGAATTCCATGATACCAGTCGATTGATGGCCTCATGGTGGAAGGAGGACAATAAATTTACAAAACAGAGCAATCGCTAGTATGGGACAGTGAACCTGAGGGAGCCATATATATACTTGATGGCTCTCATCTACCAATTATATAGGGAAAAGGAATGCACCAAGTTCTCGGAGGCATGGATTCCCCTAGTGTACACTATGGCTATTTTAGGGAGTAGTTTCAACTAGGGAGAAATCATCTCCAAGCAATTGAGCACCAATGTATTGTAGGCTCAGACATCGAAAGAAGGAGAAGCTCCCTCTTTTCACATGGCCTCGTACCTACTATATGTAATCTATGTGAGGAATGTCTTTGCTGGTATGAATTTAAGCTAGCATGTTGCAAAACTTCCAGTTGATTTCTACTTCAATATCTTATGGGAGAATAGGTAAAAAACGTCTTATGCCCTTATTTGCGATGAATTCATCACCATGATTTATTTCATTATATTTAAAAAGGAATGCCCAAGGCTATCTGTAGTGGCCAAGAAAATGATCTCGAAAGTAGGCCACTGGTATCTATATGAACACACAACGTTTATCAGGGTGTTCAGGGCCACTGGAGCACCACATTTTCTCCCTGCTCATGACCCAGACCGGCTCATCATAGGAGAAATCTGTTATCAGACTATCCTGCAAGGCTATAATGCCACTTTGGTCAAGGACAAGAAACAAACATTTATACCCTACGGTTTAAATGTGGTGTTTTATATAGTGAAGGAAATGGTTCCAGCTAAACAAGAGGGTTTGAGTCAACTGAAATATAGGTTCACGATAGTTCGATTGCGCAAGCATGACACTAAAGGCCTTGTCCTCCAACACGCTTCATGAGTCTCTTCCTGTTGCCCATACGTGCATGACAAGTTCAAAGATGATATTTTTATAGAATGTGCTCAGGATTGGGAGGAGGTATTACAAAGGAAAGCTAATCCAAACATGATCAAGTTCAAAGCTACAAGAATGGATGAGCAGGTAGAAACAATAGAGTAGTCGACTCAAGAAGCTCACAGGGTTAGAGAATAAATCAAAGCAGAAGAAACCATAGAGGCACAAAGGAGAGTGTTGTTGTTACTAGAAGGAGCCTAGAGAGTCATCGACCATCTAGAGAACAATCCTCAAATCATATAAATGACGAGGATCCCCTCAGATGACCCAATTACAATTAGAGAGGAGCCAAATGGCTCTGAGTCAATACAACTGGAGGAAATCATCGGTCTGGAAAACCTCAGAGTTCCATCACCATAGATTAGATCACCGATGACCATTCCAACCCAGTTTGAAAGTCCAAGAACACCAGGTGAAACAAGTGTTCCAAATACCTTATTTGATCTAATAACAATCTATGATGATGAGGAGAGTTCATAGGTCTCATTGGTAACTCTGATACCAATTACAGAGGAGAAGGAACCTAAGAAAACATCTGCTCCAAGTCTTGATGCATCAGTTCAAAACCCTTTGCAGGGCGACCATGAGGCCGAAAGTGTCTCAGACACTAAGTTTCTTGACCTGTCAAGGAACTTGAAAGACAGCTTCAGAGAGCAGCTAGGATCATGTGGACAAAAAGAGGAAGTCTAACAACAAGAGATCGACACTTTAACAGCCGATCACCAAGTAAGTACTGAACCTCTCATCGAATCTTTAATTTTGGATGATACCTCACCAGTAGATGAACACTAAATGAAGGTCGTGCCATCAGAGCATATGAAAGAAGTATAGGAGCCAGTCCTAGAAAAAATACACACAACAAAGAGACTGGGAAATACTCTAACCTGGGTAGAAGAAAATATCCTTGAGCCTATTGTTGAGGTTGCTGATATACAGGCGATCACTTATGATAGGAAGAGGAAAGCTATCATGAAAAGGACCACCAAGAAGAGAAGCATCACGTTGGATAGCTCGATTCACATCATAAAGGAGGAGAAGATGCTCAGTACAAAAAATGCAAAGACATCTGATCTCATCGACACAAGGATGGCTATCATTGATGCCATGTTGGATTGAGAAAGGCAAGATGAAAAGGAACTAGCCACTGCACTAAAGGAGCTAGATCATCTACTCCATTTGGAAAAATACTATCAAGACTTGACGTAGGCCACAATGTTTCTGAAGAGTGAGTTCTAAGATGCTTATGCAAATTTCACAAGCGAAAGACATCTTTTCACTGCAGGTATAACCGATTTACAAGAAGATACCTTTATGGAACTGGAAACCTGCAAGGACGTGGATAGATGGTATGAAAAAGCATACCAATTGGTGGGAATAATTAACTACATCAATGCAGTGCAGAAGGGCCGAGACACAGAGGAGCATGGTATTCAAGTGCTAAGGGATAGAAGCATCTCTCAGATCAGGAAAACATCCAAATACTAGGTAAGTATGTCGCAGGAACCTTAGCGAGAGATACATAGGAAGTGGGCTGAGTGTGAAAAAGGATGGGAAAATATCAACTAGGAGATGAAAGGCATTGGCCACCTAGAATTTGGCTCACTCGAAGAATTTTTCGACTTGCATGACATAGTCAAGTGGCATGCAAAACAAGAATCAACGTGGGAAGTGGAGATCACACAAGTGGAAAGCATCGCACCAGTTCAAATAAAATAGTTTATGAAACATTCGATCAAGGCTCATGCAGTTCTGCAGTGGTTGAGTGATAATATCATCAAATACAAAGAACAAAGAGATCAAGCGCCATGTGGCACTATTTTGTTTTACTTAAATTAAACTTGTAGCAACTATTTTTAGTAAGTGATTCTTTATAAATAAAAGGATTGACCTTTTAGAAAAGGTCGATGGTTTTGGGAAGAGACCCTCTTTTGGACAATTGTAAAGAACTATTTTTGAACAACCTTAATTGAGAAGTCATGTTTAGGATGAGAGACAAATTTTTTTTTTTTCATCAAAGGCGTTATGTGATTGGATTGAGGAGGAACTACTTCCAACTTTTATTTCAGTAATTGATGTTGTAATGAGTAAGAGTTTCTGAATCTATTGATAAGTTATCTGTTTCAAAGTTTTTTGTAGTTATTTTGTTCTTAATGATGGAAAGAAAATCATTGTGTTAATGTGTGATTGATGGTAGATCTAAGGAAACTATTTTTCTTGCAATCATCTTATTACATGCGTATTTTTCTTATGATATTTGTGTCTCAGTCAATGTTGAAATACCAACAAGTTAATGTATTAGTACTAAGATTGTAATAGGCGTAGATATCTTTGTCTACATGCTTGAGCCCAAGGGTTATCCAAAGCTCAACCTTCTTCAATAGTTAAGAATCCTTTCTATCAGTTGGATTCTACTAGCACATATCATTTTTTATCAGATTCATCTAATAAAAGAAAAGCCAAAAATAGAATGTTTAATCTGAAGGAGGAACTTTCACAAAAAGACATCATGTCAATCACCAAGTAAATCCCATCGATAAATTAGCTAGACTGAAAGGTTTGGAGAACCATTCCACCATCAAACACTACAAATTCTAATTGGGCCTCTAAGGTGGGCTTGGTTCCCGTTGTTGAGATAAAGGGATCTCAGACCCCTCAACAGAATTGTCACTAGAAGGAGGGCCTGAATGAATGAATGTATAACAATATTTTTGATGTAATATTTCACATAACTGACAGATTCAAAACAACCCACATGCATGGCTATTCATTCTCAAGACAACCCACATACAAAGAGTACTCCCGAAACAAGTAAATCACCCCAACATGAGGAATAAAACTTATTCCCTGAAATACCTTACGATCTTCCCTAATAAGAGTTGAACCAATTCAAAAGAATCATAAGAGCTTACACTAAAAAATCCTCATTACTTCCTCGTATAAAACAAGTGAGTAGACCAATGGTTGATTCCCCCGACCAGGTTTTTGTTCACACAGTAGAATACCTGATATCTTTTTCCCTCATTGAGATCAAACAACCCCTCAATCCGATCCTTGAAACACCAGCTGGCAACTACTTTGAGCCGAACGATTTTCAATTCGACGAGGAAGGGTTCAAATCGGATCACTCAGTTTCAAAATCAGACGAAATGGAGGATAACAACAACAATAATGAAGAAAGGGGAAATACACCTCCAAATAATCAACCTTGGTTAGCCAGAGATTCTCTGGACCCAGGACGGGTGCATAACCCCCCTTGATATCCAGAAAAATTACTTCCCAAGTTCGACCCTAAAACCTCTGGATTGCCTGAAGACCATATTAAAAAATTCATACTGGTTATAAGACTGATGAATGTACAACATGAGGATGTAGTATGTATACTTTTTCCCTATACCTTTGAGAATTCATCTTCGACTTGGTATTTTAAGTTTCCCATAGGGTCCATAACTAGTTGGACGAAGTTTCAAAAATATTTCTTAGACAAATTTGTAGAAGAAACCACCACAGGAGCTTTGATGGATAAACTCGTCGCCACCACCATGAGTTCAAAAGAGAAGGTTAAAGACTTCAATCAATGGTTTACCACTATCCTGAACAAATTTCAACCCGAATCTAAGCCTACTCAAGAGTTGCAAATTGAGGTATATGCTAATGCTCTCCCTGCTTATATTGCCATTTTTGTGAAAAGGGGTGCCAAACATACCCTAGCTAAAAATTTCAAGGAATCCAAAACGATTGAATTCCAAATGAAAGGATGCAAAGAGGGTCAGGTCTCACTAGTTAAGAAGGAAGTTCAACCTCTACCTAGGAGAGGAATGTTGTTGACTAGACCTCCGGGAAAACAAACAGAACAAGGTCCTGAAAAGGGAAGCGAGGACATAGAAGACCTACAATGGATGATAAAGAAACTGTCAAATGAAATTGTAGACATGAAAATAAGTGTTGAGGAAGGAAACCAAGGTCAAAGGCCCTAGAAACCCTTTTTCAAGAGAAACCCACCTTTCAAAGAGATTGAACCTCCCCAAACCAACTTAAACATTGACCTAGGTAATGTAGCATCTGACTCTTTATGTACGTATTATCAAGAGAAACATTCCAAAAAATATTGTCCCCAATGGGTGCATGCTATGAATTCAATGGCCAATCAGTTCCTAGACGAAGTTTCCCTTACCAAACAATCAAGCGGCTCAATGGTGAACATCATCGATCAGGAGGAAGTTGATCCACCGGAAGAAACAACCATGTTGTTATGGGATCCTGACTTATCGATGCCTCCCAATGATGTATTTTAGGTTGAAGAACCACCCGATGAGTTGTTTTCTATGCAAATGCGAAGTAAGGGTCAATCATTCTCAAATGACCTCCCCATTTTCCAATCTTCGAGGGGAAAACAAACAATCGATCACTCGAAATTACCTTTTGTCTCCCAAAGAAACCCTATAAACATCCATACACGGGAATCACATAATCTAGACTATAATATAGTAGAAGACTTAAAAAAGTTGAAGGCTAATGTGTCAATCATGGACATGTGTAGAATTCCCCAACAAAAGGACTTTCTTTTACAAGCCTTAAAGTCAATAGAAGCCCGTATAACAAGCACTGACCTAGGGGAGGTGCCATCTCCCATAGATCTAAAGAATAAACCAAATTTAAACACTTTCTTTGTAGATAAAAAAGGAAAGCCTTTTGTCCCACCTTTCCTTTTAATGTTTGAAGTCTTCAAAATAAACCTCCATAATTGTTTAGTCAACTCAAGGGCATCCTTCAATGGCATGCCATTATCTATCTACAAGAAATTAAACGCAGTTCTGCTCAAAAGTGATAAACACGTTATACAACTAGAAAGAAATCAGGTAAACGTTATTGGGGAACTTAAGGATTTCATGATCAGAATGGATACAGACCCAAAATTTGTTCAAGTAATTGACATCATTGTAGTAGATATACTAGAAGATTATGGAAATACCATTAAAGGGAAATACTAGAAACTTATACTGGCATCACCTCTGGTTTCCATTAAAGGGAAATACCAACATGATTAGGATAGATAGGGAGAGGTAACTCAAACATAGTGTCACCAATTTAGAATCCTTCAACGAACCCTCGTCGACAGATTTCCCCATGCTAGGAAACTACTCATGTGATTCTGATTTCGACAATTTCTCTCCTCTCTCATCTGATGTACCTCTCACTCAAAACTTCGAAATGGATTTTAAATTGAATCTACTGGCAATGGAAGAAGTAAGCCTCTTTTTCCAAGAATCTTTGTTGGAAACCGCAAACAAGGTATGCGGAGATGAGGAAATAGATAGGCATGAAGAAGCTGATAAATTTCGCTCACAAGGCTGGACGTTGTTGTAACACCCTATTTCCTGTGGTTTGTAAATATAACTGTATTGGCCAAGAGACTATGGAAAACTCAATATGTGTGAATGTATTATTTGATGGACCTTTGTATAAAAGGTCGATGAATGCAAATTTTTTTATTTACTAGAAAATGGATAAGTGTTGCATGACTGCTGGAAGGGGGGTGTGATAAGAGAGACCATGAATGCTATGAAAGAGACAGTGAAGGGGACTAGGAATGGTTGTGTTAACCTCTACCAGACCATTACTTTGCTGGATTTAATTTCTCAGGATCAGAACAACCCTCTGCCCCAGGAATGAATTACAGTAAGGCTGGTAGGTGGGAAGACCTCCTCAAGAGTTAATGAGGGGATGGGGTAGACTGCCCATCTCTAATTCTTCCAGACCTGACCACGGACTGGGAATTAGGGACACACAAAATCTTGCTAAGGAAGGAAATAAAGGAAGGCATAGTGGGAAGAGGTAGACCTGCGAAGAGTGTAGACATGAGAGAGTAATTTCTGGGGTTCGAGGAAGAACTGTGAAAAGAGTGTGTTCTAATCGCAAGAAATAAAGACTGAATCTATAGAAGGAGAGTAACCTTCGTCCCTATCTATGAATGAGTCGGGAGAAGGAGAGTAACCTTCATCTCTATCTATTTCTGTGTTGGGAGAAAGAGAGTAAACTTTTGTTACACATTATTTTCTTCATCCCTATGACCATTAATGATGTGAACCTATCTGTTGCCTTCAGAGGGGTCAGTGGCTTGAGTTCTTGAAGAAAGAAGGGAGAAGAAATTTTCCTGAGAAAAGAAGTTGCATTTTCCCTTGTAAAAACCCTGTAGAAAAGGAAGTTCACAGGTTGCTATATAGGCAGGGTGCGAGAATGCTTGATTCTCGTAGGTTTCACCATAGCTGGGTTGCGAGAGCTTCACAGGTTGCACTATAGGCAGGGTGTGAGAATGCTTACACATGAGAAAAATGAGCGTTTTCTCGAATCTTCTAGAAGGAGAAACTTCCATGGTGAGGTGGCATCTGAATGGTTTGGATCTTACTCGCTTTCATGATTTAGTGGGATCATCGTAACCTCCTCACCTTATCCTCTTCAACTTATAAAAGGATAGGAGTTCTCATGGAGAAAGTTAGCTTTTGGTTAGCTTTGGAGATTTTGGGATTAGCTTGGACTAGATTGAGCTTTGGAGATTTTTAGCTTGGCTAGATAAGCCACTTTGTCAAGATAGATTGTGAATATTATCAGATCTGTGCTCTTAGAATTCTTGGAGTGAAAGTGTGTGGGGAATGAAGGACAGTTGGAAGGGACTTTATGACATCAAGGCCATGGTTGTAATCTCTCTTTCACATTTAATATGATACAGTAATATGATTCTTTTCTATAAATCTTGTTGTGTTTTAGTGTATGATTCCTTGATCACATACATAGGTTTATATTGAGTTTATGCTATTGCTATCACTTTGGTTGGTTGCATTCTTTTGTAGTTTCATCATTGTATGAGCGTTGGAACGGAACTAGGATGGTGATGGCGAGAGGAAGCAACATTTAAATGGTATGTCACCCATCCCTCTTTAGTTAGTAAATTCAATATCTAAAACTTAAGGAAAGCATCATGTTCTGGTGTGTTTTGTTCTAGATCTAGGTGGATCTAGGGAGATCAGTTAGTGTCCGCACCTACCGATTAGTCCGATAACAAAATTGACGACTCCACTGGGGAACATATTGTTTCTTAGTTAGTCTAGTTTCCCTTTCTTTGATTGCTTGTTTTCTGGTCTCTGAGTCCGTGGGAGATCCATCCAGACTCTCTGGATTTGAAAGTTCACTCAAATTTAGTCCTTTTTCAAATTTTTGCTTGTTTACAGGGATTCTCGCACTGTACCCTTTAGTGGCCTGCGAGAAACACCTGAGTTCGCATCCTGGTGTTAAGTCTAGTGCGAACCCCTCGCAATCAACGTTTGTTCAGCCTGCAAGAATCTTTGATTCTCGCACTGTAATACACTGCCAGCCTGCAAACTTGTTTGTAAAAATTTTTAGATTGGGTCTTGTCATTTTTTGATGCCCAGTTTTGCTTTGCATAGCTGGATTGAACTTTTGGACCCTATATTGATATGCTTACAGTCTGCTTGACATCCTTTGAGTTGCTTTTAGCCACTTTTTCTTTGTTTGGTTTTGAAGGATTAGTTTCTTGCTTTGAGTGTCTTTCAATTACAAAGCGTGTGTTTTCTTTAGAATTGTTTGGGGAAAGATCAGATTTTTTCTGAATAGTTCGCTTTAAAAGAAAACTTTTAGTTTGGGTTTCTTTGTTTTAAGAAAGTTCATTATTGCTTTTAGTGAAATTTTTGAAACAAAAAGATTTAATTTCTTGCTTTATATTAGATTGGGGGCATCCTTGCATTTGAAGTAGCGAAATTGCATGATTNGCTTTAAAAGAGAACTTTTAGTTTGGGTTTCTTTGTTTTAAGAAAGTTCATTATTTCTTTTAGTGAAATTTTTGAAACAAAAAGATTTAATTTCTTGCTTTATATTAGATTGGGGGCATCCTTGCATTTGAAGTAGCGAAATTGCATGATTCGTGCATTGGTGTTCAGTACCTTTTTCTCATTTCTTGAGAATCTTGATATTGATGAGTTTAATATATTTTGGGACATCGTGCATATGGGAATGATAAATCTTTTCTCCTTCTCGTAGCATAGCTTTCATTGAAATGAAAAGATTGCATCTTCATATCTTTGCATAATTTTCGAGTCGGTCAAAACACCATATTGTCCACGCCATCTTCCTTTTGAGTAACAACAACCATAAAATAAAGTGCTTATAAAAAACTGATTAGACATTTTTTATACTTTCTGGTAGCAAACCTACATTAGATTAGTTCTAGGGCTTTGGAATAGGTGTGAAAGATAACTTTCCAAAGTTGCAAACAAACATAGAATCTTGAGTTAGGGAGCGGTTAAATCCACTTATTACGTTTTGTCCTGGGAATCCCTTCTAACACAAGGGTCAATCACGAGGTCGCATTGAGACTGGCAGAGTTACTCACCCTGCTTTGTTGGTCTTGGTGTAAAGTTTGCGTGTATTATGGGGGTTGCTTGAGAGGTATACCCACAATGATGAGTGGAAGCCTTTCAAGTTGATTTCAGGCTAGATACCATGCCCTTGCGCATGGATTGGACTGTCGACTGTTTCCCCAGGCATCACTGTAGTAATTGGTAACCTTAGTGGCCTATCTCTCTAGGTTCTTTACATGAGGTGACTGTGGAGGGGAAAGTCTTCACGGTACCTGGAATCGACGTTGGCCATGTTATCCTCGATATCTAGGGATAACTAGGAGATCATGTCTCAAGGCCCACAGGTCCTAGACATGAAGTGCTGAGAGCAGGATCGACTTGAGCATGGACCTGGAGGGCCCATCCTTCTTCTTCTTCTCCAGACTTTTCCTGTCAGTAGTAGCAACTTCCATCACCATTAGTTTGGACTTGCATCAGAGAGGACTCTTGCTCCATGAGGTAATTGGTCCAAGGTATCATGGTATGTGTCATG
>JASDQU010680638.1:30083-40676 GCA_032191745.1 Picea mariana
TTATCGTGTTGATTTGTTTTGGTGTATAAATTTGGCTCATTTTGGCTTCTGCTGAAACCACTTTTGATCAGGTAAGTGTCAATTCTACTGTACCAAGCTATTGGAGGTTTCTTTAAGCCATACATCGCTTTCTTCAACTGATATACTTTGGTTGGTTGCTCTTTGACTTCAAATCTAGGTGGCTGATCCACATAGACCTCTTCTTCTAAGAAACCATTTAGGAAAGTTGACTTGACATCCATCTGGTATACTTTCCATTTGTATTGAATTGCTATGGTTAAGAGAGTCCTTATAGTGTCCAATCTTACTACTGGAGAAAAATTTTCAGCATAATAAGTACATGGTTGTTGTGAGAATCCTTTGGCAACAAGGCTTTCCTTATGTTTTTCAATCTGCCCCTTTTCATTAAGTTTAGTTTTGTAAACCCACTTGACACCAATACTTTTCTTGTGTCTGGGCAGATCAACAAGATCCCATGTCTTGTTCTTCTCAATGGAGTCAATCTCTTGGTTCATGGATTGAACCCAATGTGGGTCCTTAGCTTCCTCTTTAAAAGATGTGGGTTTACATGAAATTAATGCAAAAAGATTGTGATGATCAATGTCATCCAACTGGTGATGGATTTCTCTCAAACTTTGAGTTCTCTGATTTGGAAGTTCAGAGGAAGAGTTTTTGCTGGAAGTTGAGTTATCCTCAGAACTTTCAAATTGTCCTTGTACCTACGGTCTTGGAAGAGCAGGCTGATGATTTTGTTGTCTTGAATTCTCCGTGTTTTCAAGAAGTGGTAGCAATGAATCTTGACTGTCCATAGGTTGATTTTCATAATCACTCCAGTATTGATTTTCAAGAAATTTTACATCTCTGTTGAGAATGAGTTTCTTTGAAATTAGATTGTAGAGTCTGTAGGCTTTGGATGTTTCATTGTAGCCAGTAAAGATTCATTTCTCACTTCTATCATCAAGTTTCTTCCTTAATTCAGAATTTATGTGAGTGTATTCTATGCATCCAAATGTCCTTAGATGAGCAACATTTAGCTTTTTCCCACTCCATGCTTCTTGAGGGACCTTCATCTTGAGACTGGTGGTTGGAGATATATTCAGGAGATAAGCTGAGCATGTTACTGCTTCAACCCAAAATGTATTTGATAGACATTTTTCTTTGAGAAGGCTTCTTTCCATGTTCATGATTGTCTGATTTTTCCTTTTAGCCACTCCATTCTATTTGGGAGTATACCTGGCTGTAGTTTACATGATGATGCCTTGTGATTTGCAGAAATTTGCAAATTCTTTAGAGTTGTATTATCCTCCTCCATATGACCTGAGTTCTTTTACATATCTGCCACTATGTTTTTGAACTTTAGCTTTGAATTCTTTGAACTTTGCAAAAGTATCAGACTTATGTCTGAGAAAATAGATCCAAATTTTCCTACTGAAGTCATCAATAAATGTTAGAAAATAAAAACTACCACCTATTGACTCTCTTTGCATTGGTCCACATAGGTCAGTGTGAACTAGCTCTAAGTGTTGTTTGGCTTGAGTGGAGGATTGTGGAAAACTAGTTCTCTTATGTTTTACAAGAATGAAAGACTCACACGAGGGATTTTTCTCTTTAAAGACAAGGAGACCTTTGACCATGGAGTGCTTATGTAGAAGACTTAGACTCTGAAAGGGTAGATGTCCAAATCTTGTATGCCAAACCATAGTTTCATTAGGGGTGGATGCACTTTGTGCATATGATTGGATTAGATTTGTAGTTTTGAGAGTCAGGGGAAACATTCTATTCCTGGTCATGTGGATTTTAGAAATCAATTTTCTACTGGGGGTTTTATAATATATCCTATAGGATGCTCCTTCAAAAAGTACCTTATAGCCATGTTCAATTCATTTTCCTACACTTAACAGATTATGTGTCAAATATGGAACATGATAGACATTGTGTATGTCTTTTTTACATTTTGTTTAGTAAGAATAGGAACAGTTCCTTTTCCTTGAACTTTGACTAAAGAATCATTTCCAAGTGTGATATCATATGAAATTGAAGAATCAATACATGAGAGTAAATATTTGTTACCTTTCATGTGATTGATACATCCACTATCCAGCAACCAGAGATGTTTATGTTGTTTTTTAGTCTCGTGGCATGAGAGAAACATACCATCTGAGGTTTCTCCTTCATGATTTGAGACATGTGCTATGCCTGAGAGCTGATCTACTTGCTTCTTCTGGCATTCAGATTCATAGTGCCGAAAATTTTTGCAGTAATAACATTGTATACTTGATTTGTCATTTGATCTTCTCCTTATGCCTCTTTGAGGACGGAAATTCTGATTCTAGTTGTGTTGTTTGTAACCTTGGAAATTATGATTATGGTTCTGTTGTCTATGACCTTCATTTGAGTGATGGTTACTTGGAATTCTCCCTCTTCCTTGATGACTTCTGCCTCTCCCTCTCCCTCTATTGAAAGATAAATGAGTCTTGAAGGCATTGGTTATTGACTCATCTTCAAGATGTAGTCTGGTCTCATGTGTCAACAAGGAACCCATTAATTCATCTATTGAAAAATTTGACACATCCTTAGATTTAAGGATGGATGTAACAACCATTTCAAATTTATTTGGTAAACTTCTAAGGAATTTCTCAACAATTCATTGATCAGGGATGGCTTCAACAGTTAATCTAATCTGGTTTACGATTCCCATGACTCTGGTCATAAACTGATCAATGTTTTCAAAATCTATCTTTTTTAAAGTCTCAAAATGCATCCTCAAGGTCTGTAGTTTGATTGTTTTGACCCTGTCATTGCCTTGGTAAGATGATTTAAGGATGTCCCAGGCCTGTTTTGAAGTAACAACGCTTGTAATTTTTGAAAAAATCGAGTCATCCATGGAATTTTGAATCCATAATTTGGATTTATTATCTCTGTTCCTTTGTGTTTCCTGAGAAGTTCTCTGTTGGTTGGTCATGGAAGCAAGGTTTCCTGGATATGGTTCCACATATCTAAGATCCACTGGATCCCAACACTCTTTTGCTTGCAAGAAGGATCTCATTCAAAGAGACCAAAACTCATAGTTCTTTCCAAGAAGAATCGGTCCTTGATATGGTCCTAAACTGCTAGAGGTGGTCATCTTAAAAAAAATTAACAATAAAAATTTGTTAGAGTTTTGCGTGCTTACCTTTTTCCTGTGTGAAACAATTAAAAAAAAACGAGGTCTGTGAAATCCTCTATTGTGACTTCGGACCGAAAAACGCGGGGTAGACCACTTCTTTAGCTTCGATCTGGCTGGATCTAAATATCCAAGTGTGAGATCTACAGATTCATAGCTCTAAGCTCTGTTCTTTAGAAACTGTAGCCCATGATGTAGTACCCCTACCTCGGCAGGGTCTGCTAACCTCCCAGTCAATGGATCTTCTTCTATTCTTGAGCTAAAACAACTCCTCGGTTCCCTACTGGAACCTTCAAGAAATAATCCACATGTCCTTAAGAACTTCACCTGAGGGACTAGCATCGGGCGCAAAGTTCATCTCCATGTGACCACTGGTTCTGACCACAGGCCTATACAAAAGGCGCTTCATGACCTCAGACCTCACGTATTCTTCTGCGAGTTACCTCAACTCTCCTGACTCTCGATTCACAAAATAGAGGCTAGTGAGTGCTAGCTCCTTCCATTTGACTTCCATGATGTGACCTCCGACTATGACCCAGGGCCCAACTTTTGAGCACTCTGCGTTGTCGAAATATTTCTATCTCTCTTCTTCTGAAACCCAAACTTGTGCTCACATAAGATCAACGGTCCATATCTCTCCTTCTAGCCAACGACTGAGATCAAATTGTGAACTCGAACTTCACAGATTCACGCTTCTCCTATCTTTGATTTCTCGATCCGTGAGTAAGCAAAATATTGATCTCTCGCCACGTGTCCTCTCTCGATGGATGGTCAGGATTTTATTCGCAATCTCGGACCTTGCGAGTTTCCACTCTTCTCCTTGTAAATCTTTCGAGGTCTGAGTTCTCGAACTCTCGCATCTGCTTCCACCTATCCCCCTCAATGATGGATGATTCTGATAAACCTCGGGAATTTGGGACTTTGTGAGTCGACTCTCCTGTGTATTTTCGAAGGGTTTAGGCCTCATTCACTTTCCTTGGGATCCAACGAATTTTGGTCCTCACGCTCAGATATGGCGATTGTAACATGTTTTCCTTTTATGCATGCTCCTCATCCTTTCTGATCTTGATTAATGGCTCAGATCTTTTCGCAGTGCCAATTTTATGCCTGTTGAGCTTGTCTTTTGCTGTATCTGCAAAGACTTTCTTCTTAAGAAGGAATTATGTGAGTCTTTCACGAATTCTTTAAAAAAAACTCACGGATCTTTAATTTGTGTCCTTTGATTGTCCTTTCGCACGTCTGTTTCCATGCACTGTGATGTTCCCAGTGATATTTTGAATGGACCGATGTCTCCTCACTCCTTTAGTGGACTGCGAACTATTCTCCAAGATTCTTTAAATGTTTCATCCTTCTGCAACTGCTCTCCTTCTTCGTGTTTGTTGTCTGCAACGATCTTTTGAGTGGACAGGCGGACTGCGGACTTCTCTCCAATCTTTTTGAAGAATCCATGTCCCGTGTTGTCATTCACAGTGTAAAGCTCTGCGCTCTTCTTGCTAAGATCAAGGTTTCTCTCCAAGCACTGTGAAGAGGCTTACATCCTATGCTCAGATACCATGACAAAATGAGAACATGAAGACAGAATCGGGAAATAAGAAAAAGAGTAGAGCATAATAGTATTGAATATAACTAGAAAAGGAAAAAAGGCTTAGCTAAATAGGCTCAAGCAAATCAAGAACATAAAGAAAATAAAGAAATGATTGTAAAACTGGCTAGGACAGTTGGCAGTGTACATTCAGATTATTGAGGTTACATATATATTTAACAATGCCACCAATTCTAGAGAATAATATCATAAAAATGCTTTAGAAATTGACTTATGTGTATTCGACTTTACTCTAGGTTTGACTCTCCACCACCCCCATATAACCCTGATTTTAATTTGATTTCCTTCGTCTGGGTTTGACTCTCCACCACCCCATATAACCCTCCCAGGCATTTTGAACATTACTAGATTGGATGTATATGCCATGTTCTCTTCCACAAATAGTCCATAGTGTCTTATATTAATTTTCAAAAGATTGCAATCTGAACATAAATTCAAAGTAATCTACATTCAAAAGGATCGGCTATTGTTAGAATCTATGAAAAATTTGAAAATTATTTCCAACAGTGCACTTATCAGAAACATATGAGGTTATTATAAGTTATGTTCATAAAATGTATTGGGTTTGTGCATAAATACTAGGATTTGACGAGTCCAATACTTGGAAGAGGTTGTATGAGGTTTCCCTTATGCTGTTGTTACTGCTGGGAAATCCTATTCAAGAAGGGATTCATTCTACTCATTATGTTCATGTTATTCATGGATTCTTCTTATTCATGGACATTGGGAGTTTATGCTATAATGAACAATGGGAGTTTATGCTACAAGCAGGCTGGGAGTTCATGCTATTGTTATAGTGAATTTGTGCATACTCAACGTCTTTTGGATTTCTTTATCTAGCAAATCTATCAAATCCAGGGAACCCTTGCATAATTTCCCTAATCAGAGGAGACAAACTCAATTTCCTTATGGGAGGCTTCAATTTCAACAGTATTGTAGAACCTGCAAATTTAAATTAATATAGTGATTTCTACTCAGATTTTAAATTAATAAAATGATTTATACTCAGATTTCCCGGTTTGAATTACAGTTTGTGTGGTGAAAGCAGATGTTTGGTTCCCTCTACTGATCAAATTCCCTTTCTCACTAAAAATACTAGTATGTTCAAATGAAATCATTAGTAACATGTTATATTCATAGATTTATATCATATTTCATGTGCGTGAGCTATACTAACTTGGGCAGGCTTCCAATGATACTGGGGTTGGAGGACACTTATTGAAACTTCTTCATGTTGTTGAAAATTATAGCTATCCCACCTGTATGTACCACCAATTTTGTTGCAGTCAATCCCTTTAAGCCATGAAGTAATCCTCCTCCAGTAGTGACATTTATTCAACCAAACTCCATAAAAGAACGGGTAAATATGTGTTGTCTCCTCGCCATGTTAATATAGGTTGGCTATTACATGGTCAGGGGCTACTGATAGGGGCTATATATAATTTAATTTTTCCTTGGAAAGGATGGAATCCATTTGTTAAATATATATGTAATATCAACATTCTGACTGTACACTGCTAGCTGTCCTGGCTAGTTGTACAATCGTTCTTGATATGCTTGAGCCTATTTAGCTCAGCCATTTTTCTTTCTTATAATATTATCAATACTCAATACTATTGCGCTCTGCTCATTTTCTTTCCCACATTCTATCTTCTTGTTCTCATTTTATCATGGTATCAAAGCTTCAGACGTAAGACTATTCACATATTCTGGAGAGCATCTCGATCCTAAGAAGCAAAGAACTTACACTGTTTACGAGATCACGAGACACAAGATTCTTAACAATGATTGGAGAATAGGACGCGGTCCATGATACGTTCAAAATATCATTGCAGAAAGTGAGCGCGAAGAAGCAGAGAAGTTGCAGAAGGATGCAGAGCTTAAAGAATCTTGAATAACAGTCTATAGTCCGCTAAAGGAGAGTGGAGATATCAGTCTGCTCAAAAGGATCGCTGGAAACATCACAGTGCATGAAGGAAGACCCGCGAAAGGAGAATTGAAGGATATAAATTAAAGATCTATGATATTTTTAAAGAATTCATGAAAGATTCACAAAATTCCTTCTCAAGAAGAAAATATTTGTTCATATAGAAAAAGACAAGATCAACAAACGTAAGATCATCCCTTTGAAAATATCTGAGCCATTAATCAAGCTCAGAAAGGACGAGGAGCGTGCAGAAAACGAGAACATGTTTCAGCCATCAGATCACGGCGAGAGAAACAATAGCCGTCTGATCAAGGTAAAGTGCACTAACATTAAATATTTGAGGGTGTATAGGAGAATCAGACTTACAAAGTTCCGAAGTCCAAAACAAATCCTGACCATCGATCTAAGAAGTAGACACGCTTCAGATGATCATTACTTCGCTAGTTCACGGTTCAAAGAGAACGCGGTTCAGTGTTGTCGAAACTCTCGAACGTTAAAATTATGAAGAAGATCTCAGTCTTCGGTTGTGGATCATTGAGAACCGTTGGATACAACATTGCAACAACACTTCGTTGATTCACAAATCGAAAAAGCCTAAGGTAAGAGCTGTGAAAATTCGCAAAAGGATCACAGCCGTCAATTGTTCCAAAATCATCGGAACCTTCCATCATCAGAGGATAGGTGGCAACAGATCAACATTTCACTGACTTGTGACTCGAAGGAGTCAAAGTTCAAAGTTGCGAGAACTCGCGAAATGTGAAATCACGATTTGATCTGAGCCATTATATCTAGTGGAGAGTGAACCGTCGGATTTGGGGCACTCCGAAATATCATCATTTCGGGAGTCGAGATTGTGAAGGAGGTCATGACTTGGAGGTCGTAAGTCATGAAATCCCGACATCATATGAACCGTCCATTGAAAGGGATGCGTGGCGAGAGATCAACATTTTGTTGACTCGTAGGAGGGAAAAGTCAAAGGGGGAAATCGTGAGAATTCGCGAGACGTGAATTCGCGATTAGATCAAAATCATTGATCAAGGAGAGATCTAGACCTTTGATTTTCCAGGAAGAGTTTCAACATTTCAAGGATCAGGAGAATGGAGGTGGAAAGTAATTTGACCTCGCGATATGCGAAACCTTGACATGATCTGAGCCGTTAGATTGTGAAAGAATCAGGATTGTCAGATTGGGAGCTCTGAATTTTCGACATTTTGGGAGTCGGGGAGTGAGGTTTGGCTCACTCGCAAAGTCCTGACACACTAAATCACGACGTGCATTTTTCATAGGCATGTGGTCACAGCCTTTGGTCCCGTGGAGGTGAGGCTCACACTTAGTGCTTAGTCATGCAGGCAAAGTTTCATAAGGACCAGTGGATTTAGAAAGCTTGATTCCTACATTAGAGGGGCTACAATTGTTATTGTTTCTAAAGAATAGATCTCAAAGCTCTAAATCTGTAGATCTTGCTCTCGAATAGTCAGATCCATCTAGATCGAAGCTAAAGAAGTAGTCTACCCCACATTTTTCAGTCTGAAGTCACTGAGAGACCTTTGCAGAGCTGTTTTTACACAGAGGAAACAAGTAAGCACACAAATTCTTAAACAATTCTTTGTAGTCTAATTTTTTTTTTCTCTTCAAAGATGGCCACCTCGAGCAATTTAGGACCATCTCAAGGACTGATTCTTCTTGGAAAGAATTATGAGTTTTAGTCTCTAAGAATGAGATCCTTCTTGCAAGCACAAGAGTGTTGGAATCCAGTGGATCTTGGATATGTGGAACCAGATCCATCAGACCTTGCTGCCATGACCAATCAACAGAGGACTTCTCAGGAAACACAGAGGATCAAAGAAAATAAAGCCAAATTCTGGATTCAAAATTCCATGGATGAATAGATTTTATAAAAAATCATAGGCGTTGTTACTTCAAAACAGGCCTGGGACATCCTTAAATCAGCTTTCCAAGGTAATGACAGAGTCAAAATAGTCAAACTGCAGACCTCGAGGACACACTTTGAGACTTTAAAAATGACAAAGTCTGAAAATGTTGATCCATTTATGACTAGAGTCATGGGAATCATAAACCAGATCAGATTGACTGGTGAAGCCATCCCTGGTCAACGAATTGTTGAGAAAGTCCTCAAAAGTTTACCAAAGAAATTTGAAATGGTTGTAACAACTATCCTTGAATCTAAGGATCTATGAAATTTTTCAACAGATGAATTAATGGGCTCTCTATTGACACATGAGACCAGACTACATCTCACAGATGAGTCAATCACCAATGCCTTCAAAACTCAATTCTCCTACAACACAAGGAGAGGTAGAGGAAGAGGAATAGGTCATAAGGGAAGATGGAGAAGTCCAAGTAACCATCCCTCAAATGAAGGTCATAGAAAACAAAACCAGAATCATAATTTCCAAGGTTACAAACAACAGAACCAGAATCAAAATTTCCAACCTCAAAGAGGCAGAGGGAGAAGATCAAATGACAAATCAAGCATACAATTCGATTACAACAAAAATTTTGGGCACTATGAATCTGAATGTCGGAAGAAGTAGGCAGATCATCTCTCAGGTAGAGCACATCTCTCAAATCATGAAGGAGAAACCCCAAAATGGTATGTTTCGCTCATGCCACAAGACTGAAGAACAACATAAACATCTCTGGTTGCTGGACAATGGATGCAACAATCACATGATAGGTAACAAAAATTTACTCGTATGCATTGATTCTTCAATTTCATCTGATATTACACTTGGAAATGATTCCTTAGTCAAAGTTCAAGTTCAAGGAATTGTTCTTATTCTTACTAAACAAAATGTAAAGAAAGGCATACATAATGTCTATCATGTTCCAGATCTGATACATAATCTATTAAGTGTAGGACAACTCATTGAACATGTCTATAAGGTACTTTTTGAAGGAGAATCATGTAGAATATATGATAAAATCCCCAACAGAAAATTGATTTTTGAAATCCACATGACCAAAAATAGAATGTTTCCCCTGACCCTCAGAACTGCAAATCTGATCCAATAATATGCACAAAGTGCATCCACCCCCAATGAAACTATGTTTTGGCATACAATATTTGGACACCTACCCTTTAAGAGTCTAAGTCTTATAAATAATCACTCCATGGTCAAAGGTCTACCTGTCTTCAAAGAGAAAAATCCTCCATGTGAGTCTTGCATACTTGAAAAACATAAGAGAACTAGTTTTCCACAGTCCTCCACTCAAGCCAAACAACACCTAGCACTTGTTCACACTGACCTATGTGGACCAATGAAAACAGAGTCAATAGGTGGTAGCTTTTATTTTCTAACTTTTATTGATGACTTTAGCAGGAAAATCTGGATCTATTTTCTCACACACAAGTCTGAAACTTTTGCAAAATTCAAAGAATTCAAAGAAGAAGCTGAAAAGCAAAGTGGAAAATATATAAAATCTCTCAGGTCAGATGGAGGAGGAGAATACAACTCCAAATAATTTGCAAATTTCTGCAAATCACAAGGCATAATCATGCAAACTACAACCATGTATACTCCCCAACAGAATGGAGTGGCTGAAAGGAAGAATCAAACAATACTGAACATGGCAAGAAGCCTACTCAAAGAGAAATGTCTTTCAAATACATTTTGGGCTGAAGCAATAACATACTTAGTTTATCTTCTAAATATATCTCCAACTGCAAGTCTAAAGATGAAGGTCCATCAAGAAGCATGGAGTGGGACAAAGCTAAATGTTGCACATCTCGGGACATTTGGATGCATAGCATATGCTCACATCCCTTCCGAATTAAGGAATAAAGTAGATGATAGAAGTGAGAAATGTATCTTTATTGGCTATAGTGAAACATCAAAAGCCTATAGAATCTACAATCCAATATCAAAGAAATTGATT
>JASDQU010680638.1:47343-62517 GCA_032191745.1 Picea mariana
CCAAGGCGTGCCAAGAGGTATGCTTGTCAAAATTGTCCCGATGATGTTTGTCAAGAACACAACCGGCACAAACACCATCTATGCATGAAACAAGAGGAAGACCAGTCACCATCTGTTGATTACATAGTTGTTGCAATGAGTGATAGTTTAGATGACCAAACCGCTCATGCCAAAGTTTTCTCAAGTTATCGCTATGAGAAAAAAAAAATGATGAAAAAGATGATGATCCAAAGTTGTCAAACTTGTATAACCTGGTAATATCATCAACAATTCCAATTACAAGAACATGCTTAGGATATTTTAGATCCTTGATTACAACTTGGTGAGGTGAAAACTCGATGGCTTTACCTTCACCTGAATGAGTGATTTGATATACTAATAGAAGGTTACAAGAAAGACTTGGAACACATAATACATCATTGAAATGACCATTATATACTTGAACTGTTCCAGATCCTACAACACTAAGAGATCTATCATCACCAACAAATATTTTCTTGGTGTTACATTCATTTAGAGTAGAAAATATGGATTTATCCTTAGCCATATGATAAGATGCTCCTAAATCAATAAGTCACTCATTAGAAGAAGAAGTAGTAGTAGAATTTGAATTGAAGGAGAAACCAGAAGCAAAAAGTGCATGTTTGTGAGAAGAAGAAGTAGAATCAATACTAATGTTGTGCTTCTTCATCACTGCTTCTAAAGCTACTATCTTCTTGAAACATTTGGACTCATCATGACCATCTTTATCACAAAAGTTGCAATGTATGTTAGTATTCTTACTTTTATATTTTTCTCCTTTGTCACTAATAGGAGTTGAAGCTGTCTAAGCAGGTTTGGGACCCTTATGTTGTTTGTTGTTGTAGCGAGGATGTTACTTCTTGGGATACTTGGGTTTATCGTTCTGCTGGGAAACTAAGGATTTGTTGGAGGGACCTGTACTGTGATCACTCCAAATTGTACAAGCTTATCTTCCTCTTGAATCAAAGAAGCACAAAATGACTCAAGACTGGGTTTTTCATAAGCTTCTTCCCCCATAGCCTCTCTCATGGCATAAAAGGTAGATACAAACACAAAATATGCACTACCTACCTTAGAAAGAATAAGATAGATGCAACGCTCTTCCTCCATCTTTATCTTACATTCTTCACATAAAATTATGAGTGTTTTAAACCTAGATAGATAGTCTCCAAGGCAAGAAAAATCATTTGGACTCAAGGTCAGTATTTGATTTTCTAACTGTTGTGCTCAAATAATATTGAGTTTACCAAACACAGATTCAATCGTGTCCCAAGCTTCTTTGGGGTCATCAATATCTTGAAGGTGGTACATTAAATCAGGAGAGATGGAAATTCCGATTAGTCCACGTGCTTCATCATTCCTATTATCCCACTTGGCTTTCTTATCAGCATCAGTGGGTGCTTTTTCCTTTCCCAAGGTAATCTTATACAAGCCTTTACTTCTTAATAAATCTTCCATATGAGATTTCCATTGGAAGTAGTTGTTGTTGGTAAGCAAGACAATACTTGTAGAAGCCATATTAAATATGCAGATAATGTGGATTTAAAAACTGAAACTGATGATCTGGATGGAAAGAGCTCAAAATGTTATGCAATTTTAAAAAACAAATGACACTAAAAACAAACTTCCGATTTTAGAGTTATGCCATTTAAAAAAAAAGGCACAATCAGTAACCAAATGATCACGTGATTGTGTAAGTTGCTTTATGAAGTGACCCACTTTTATAAAGAGAAGTGGGGATCACTTTTACAATGAAGTTACTTTATAACAGAAAAATTGCATGCAAAATAAATAACTCTAAAATAAAATATTAAAGCTACTTATAGTGATTCACTTTTATACTTGAAATGAAATACACTTTACAATTTTAGCATGAAATTTTTCAAAAAAAATAACAAAAGAGAAACTTGAACTCAAGACCTCTTACTTAATAAGGCAAGTTTTAACCAAATGGTCTAGCAAAACATATTTTAATGTTCAGAAGGAGGATTTTTGTTGTTGTTGCTATTGAAGATGGCCTTGGAGAGTGTGCTAGAAAAAACTATTTCCACATAAGAAAATTTTTTTGCTTCTTGATGACAACAAGGGTTAGATCTCAGTTAGCTTACCTAAAAGATGCACCTTTTCCTATCTGTTTCTGATTTATTGAGATCGCACAGGGCACGGGGAAAAGAGCATACACAAATATAAAAGAGTAGCAACCTAGAAATAAAAAGTACAAAACTAAAATAAAACCAAAAAGAAACTTTGCAGAAATTTAAAAAATGTGTATTCAAGATTTGTACCTCTATATCTAACTGTAATGGCCGTATCTTGGGAAAACTGAAACCTTTTCGAGTGAAACGAAAAGGGTTCCTAACTGAAACAAGTGCTCTGGACGCAATGGAATAGTCCTCTCAGCTAAGAAATGTACGAAAATTATAGAAAGTGGAGATGAGGCAACTCAGCTTCACGATCTCGATCTTCAAAAGGAGCGGGTCTTCAAACAAGCTCTAATACCATGTTCAACAACATAGGTATTCCAATAGAGGACAAACACCTTCAATAACCACTCACATAACCATATCAAAGATCATCACACTAATGTTTTCATGTGGTAAAACCCCTACGGGGAAACATCCAAGGCCCCAGCCGATGCAACCACTTGGAGCAGTTTATTAATGCAAAGAAAAAGATTACAGAGAGATTTTACAATAGAGTTTCACACAATCGATCATTGGAAAATGACCCTCGATGCTCTTTAAATAGAGATCATGGACCAATCAATTGTTAAGCCACAGATCAATGGCCGTTAAGATCGAGGAGAGTATGAACCATCAGATCACTCAATGTCGGGAACATATCGTGACCATCGGATTTCCTAGCTACAAATTCATACTAAAGAAACATACTAAGAAACACACTTTTACCTAATGACATATTAGACCAAGTAGATCTTAACTAACTCCTAAGTGTCTAAGTATCCTAATAGGATAGAGGTAGAGGTGGAGGGAGTTAATACCAGGATCCTCACCCATGAAATATTAGTCTTAGGAGTATATTTGAGGGTGGTGAGGGTGGAGGGAGTTAATACTAGGATCACCATCCCCATGAGTGAGGCTCCGGGCAGTTAATATGAAAACATATTATGGGGTGGGGAGAATTAATATGAAAAACATAATATTATAATAGGAAGGAATTGAAACTCAATAGTGGATATCATTTGATTCATTCTTAATCCAAAAATAATTAGATATGCAAGATAATTGAATACATGCATAAAAATAATTCAAAACATAAATTCAAAGGAACCCAAAGATGTCATTCTTTGAATCAAAATAACTCACATTCTATACACAATAGCATCACTTTATTAAATCAACATGTGTCTTATCTCTAGTTACAATTAATAGCTTGCTTATCAAAATTTAAAACCTCATTTTTCTATGAAATTTTATTTAATTACAAATAAGTTATAACCTTTGAACCACCATATATCTAGTAAAACTCTTGGACTTTCATCATTGTTGCTTGTGATCTTTGAACTACCATATCCCTAGTAAAAATCTTGAACTTCCATCATAGAAGTTAACTTTAACATTTTACATCCTAAATAACTATGTTAAAGGTTGTTCATAATTACTAAAATGAGAAAAAGCTTATTTGAATGGTTTTACTTTTGCAAATAAAACCTTTTCACTTTAGGTTTGATGCTCAAAGATTTTTTTTATAATAATATAAGTGGCATGGATTGTTGTCTTCCTTAATTTTATGCATTGAGTTATTTTATCTCAAAATTCTTCCAACAGAACGTTGTGACCTTCTAAGAACAAAAGAGGTGGTATAATCAAATTTCTCACCACTTCTCTATGTGATAGCATATGAGAAATGTGGTATGTGATAGTACATGAGAGATGTGGTATAAGATACTACCAATTTGTATCTATGTGCTTTCAACATTGGATTCTTTGAAGGTGGATTAAGCCTACAAGTTTATAACTTCAAATTTGTCACATCCCAGTATTCCATTTAGGATCAACATACTCTTCTTCTACCACATAATGCATTGCATTGATTGAAATTGTCAGTAAAGAATTCAACCATCTTTTAGTTAATTGTTGAATTGTATCTCATTGTTGAATCTTGAAATGCATGTATCTCTTCAAGGTTATTGAAATACTTATTAATTGAGCTCAACATATCATCTCTTAATAAAGTAATTATTTTGATGAATGTTGCTCAACTAGTGGATGTTGTACCCTGGGCTTTGATATGTTATTTGACATTTTTTATCTCCTTATGCTTTTTCAAGACTTCTACATTCATTTCTAGCAATTTCACATAAGACATCCAAAAATGTGATTTGGGATGCATCGAAAAAAAAGAAGATGCACATTTTTGGTATTGAGGACAACTTTTTTATTGACTCACACAACTAACTTTGTTTCCTTATCCCTCTTCATGTGCCACCTTTTTGAGGTTTTGACTTAGGACATAAAAAATATAGTTACCAATGTGAGGAGAACAATGACCTCAAAATGACAATTATATCCCTAGAAACCCATTTGTTTGTGTAAAAAACCTTAAAATTGACCCGTATATCAAAAACCCATAATGTTGCTAAAAAAACAATAAAATCAAAACCTGAATTGAAAAATGCCAAATGGTGATACTAGTACCATACTATTTTTTTTCTAGGGCTTTTTAGGGAAGGTTAAAAGTACAATTTTTTTGAAACCATAACCTTAAAAATATATAATATTACAACCAAAACTTTGAATTAACCTTAGAATAGAAAAAGTGATGCTAAAGATAACACCATTTTTCAAGGTTAAAACTACCTTGGAACTATGACCTCTGAAACTATGACCTCTAGAACTATGCCCTATAGAACTATGACCTGTGGAACTATAACCCATGGAACTGTGACTTGTGGAACTACGCCCTATGGAACTATGACCTTTGGAACTACGACCTCTAGAACTACACCCTGTAGAGCTATGAGCTATGTAACTATGCCCTCTGGAACTATGACCTGTGGAACTATGCCCTCTAGAACTATGACCTCTGGAACTACGCCCTCTGGAACTATGACCTCTAGAATTATGACCTCTAGAAATATGACCTCTAGAACTATTCCCTCTGGA
Source organism: Picea mariana (assembly GCA_032191745.1). Classification (NCBI taxonomy): domain Eukaryota; kingdom Viridiplantae; phylum Streptophyta; class Pinopsida; order Pinales; family Pinaceae; genus Picea; species Picea mariana. The sequence goes on from JASDQU010680638.1 coordinate 52,491, forward strand.
ACTGTGACCTGTGGAACTACGCCCTCTGAAACTATGACTTGTGGAACTACACCCTCTGGAACTGTGACCTATGAAACTGTGACTTGTGGAACTACGCCCTCTAGAACTATGACCTCTAGAACTATGACCTCTAGAATTACGCCCTGTAAAACTATGACCTTTGGAACTGTGACCCATGGAACTATGACCTATGGAACTACGCCCTCTGGAATTATGATCCATGGAACTACACCCTCTACAACTATGACCTATGGAACTACGCTCTTTGGAACTATGATCTCTCATGCAGACCCCCCGACCTCAACAAGGTTTTTTGACCTCCCGATCACTAGATCGTTCTACCTCCTTGAGTTGGATCATCTCTTTAGTCCCTGCTGGAACCTTTAGTAAACAAAATCCGTAGGTCCAACTATGAAACTTAGCCTGCGCATACAAGCACCCAATGTGAGCCTCTACTCCACACGACCACGGGTTGTGATCGCACGCCTATGCAAAAGGCACATCGCAATTTTTCATATCATGGTTTTTTTAATGAGTCAACCCTGACTCCCCAACTCCCGAGCTCTGAAAATGGCTAATGTTCCTTAGCTCGTCCTTTGGCCTCCGTCCATGTGACCGCTCACTGTGACCCTAGGACTAACTCTCAAGAGCATCATAATTTCATGTATCATGAGTTATCACTGCTTCCACCGTTGATCTTTCCCTCCTGCGAGTCATCGAAATGTTGGTCTCTTGCCACACATCCCTCCAAATGGAAGGCTCTGATGATGTCGGGATAGCCAACGACTGTGATCGTTTCATGCATTTTCACTTCACGAACTCTTCCAAGTCTGCTCTTTGACTTCTTCACTATGTGAGTCAGTGAAACGATGACCCTTCGTCAGGTGCCCTCCTTGACAATAGACAGGCCCGATGATTTCAGAACGATCAATGACTATGATCTTTTTCAAAACTATCAACGACTGTGGTCTTTTCGAAATTATCAACGGCTATGATATTTTCACAAGTTCACATTTTTCAAATTCTCACGAATGTCTCTTTGACTTCTTCAAGTTTTGAGTTAGTGAAATGCTGAGCACTCACCATGTGTCCCTTCTAATGGATGGTCTCGATGATTTTGAAACTTGTCTTGTGCACCTTCCTCCCGATCCAACGACTATTGGTCCACACACTAGATCCGATGGTTCAGATCCGTTTTCCTCCTACGCTCACTTCTCGTTGTCTGGACATGGATTTCGACGGTCCATATATTCTCCTCTGCAGCTGATCTATGACCACTGTGGTCTCCATCTTGAGCTTCCTCCTTCTTCCATACTTGGAATATTTCTTAGAGTTCAAAGACTCAGTCTTCGTTTCTCTTGCGAGTCCAACTCCTGGATCTCGCTAAAACTTGTGAATAGTGCTATCTCTTTTGAGATTTATCCCTTGAAAGTATTTTGATCTCCCACGCACACCTTGCATTCTCAGGATTNCTGGTTCTTAGAAGCTTGTTGGATTCTTGACATTGTGCACACCTTGCACCTGGATCTAAGTTTCTTCGATTCTCTCTAAAATTCTCTGAGTCAATATGAGACTCATTCGATGCACTCCTTACGTTCGAGATGCACACATTGCATACAAATATTAGAAGAGAAATGATTGAAACTCAACCAGCTTCGTCACAAACCCATACAGTCAATCTCTCAAACAATCATGCATGAATGAAATAAACTAAATCAACATTCATTCAATCCTATATGAGATGAACCCAGTCCAAGGATTTGGGAAAATTTATGTCTGCTCTATTCATTCATGAAAAAAAAAATACATAGTGTTTCTACTATTCTACTCTGCTCTACTATTCTCTTTATTTTGTCTATTTGTTCTCCTCTTAAAATACAAAAATGAGAAGAATATCTAAGGACCTCTTCACGAGATATCTCATCCTATCTAAAGTCTATCCTATCAATTCAAATCCTTTACCTACTTTGTACTATCATAATAAATACCAGTTACTGATAGATAGAGTCGACACTCCATATCTACAGTTCTTACAGTGCTTCAAGACTTTACAAAAAAGTTACATTATAAAATGTTGTTACAAAAATATCTCAACAACCCATTAAATTCGGAGTTAAATGCTCGATTTGAAATTCTGTCATTGTTGAGATGTCCTATGTTTTCCTCCACGCGTGCGCTATTGAATTTGAAGGTGATGCTCCTGCATCATACTCCTCTGGTAAAAAAAATTCATGGACTCTTTTCCATGAGCTCTTGCACTGTCTTTCCATGTTTCAAAATATTAGGTTCTATGACCCAACATGCATCTTCCATTGCATGATCTTTCCACTTCACTAAGTATTCAGGATATGTCTTCCTCCTGGTTTTGTTTCCTTCCATTTGTTTAATGATTTTCTCCATCTAATATTTTTTTGTTGTGGGCAATTTCTCTTCCCATTGAATTTCTTTCTGATCATTTGATTCTCCTACTTCATCTCCCTTATAAGGATACAGGTCTGCAACATTGAATATCAATGATATCCCAACATTGTCTAACAACTCAATCTCATAAGTATTGGCTGCGAATTTTTTGAGAATACTGCATGGTCCTATATTTTTCATCTTCAATTTATTATATGTTCCCCTTAGAAACATCTCTTTTCTAAAATGATCTAAAATTTCATCTCTGATTTCGAATTGAACTTCTCTCCTTTTTTGATCAACTCTGTTCTTGTATTTTTGACTGATGTCCTATAGCTACTCTCTGATTCTGTCATGGAGTTTTTGTATTTCTGTTGCAAAATCCTCTGTGGTAGCACTTCTGAACTCATCTTGATTCAAATTTCTCAACTCTGTAATCCCTCTTGGATGTATATCATACACAATTTCAAACGGACTTTTCCCTATGCTCCTGTTCACTGAATTTTTGAACACAAATTATGCTTGTGCCAGAATTTGATCCCACTGTCGACCTTGCTCAGTGACTAAACTTCTTAATAAGTTTCCCAAACTCCTATTTACAACTTCAGTCTGTCCATATTCTTGAGGGTGATATGATGAACTAAAGGATAAGTTCGTTCCCAGTCTCTTCCATAGAGTCCTCCAAAAGTGTCCTACAAATTTGGTGTCCCTGTCTGAAACTATGCTCCTCGAAAATTTATGTAGTCTCACTACTTCTCTAAAAAACAATTTGGCGATGTGTGTGGCATCGCTTGTATTTTGGAATGGTATGAAATGTGACATTTTTTAGAATCAATCCACCACAACAAACATGGAATCGCTTCCTTTTTGAGTTCTAGGCAATCCCAAAACAAAATCCATATTGATTGCATCCCACGGCCTTTCTGGAATTGGTAATGGTTGATACAAACGAGTGTTCTATTGTCTTCCCTTTTCATACTGACATATTCTTCATTTGTTCACAAAATTTTTCACCTTTGTTCTCATGCTCATCCAATAATATGAATTTCTCAACTATGCAAATGTCTTATCATGACCAAAATGTCCAACTAAACCTCCACTATGTTTCTCCTTTAGCAGGTTGTCTCTCATTGATCACTTCAGAATGAATAATTGGTTCCCTTTGAACAGTAATCCATCCTAGATAAAATATTCAGTTCATGGGATTTTGTCTCCCAATAAAGGATTCTTGCATGCTCCATAAGCTTCTTTGAAATCTGCATCTTCTTTATACATCTCCTTGAGGTGTTTGAACCACAAGGTCTCCACTTGGAATTCCTATACAATCAAACTCCTTCTGATCAAATCATATGTAACTTTGTTAGTAGTTCCAACAATGTGTTTAATAACAAAAGTAAAATTCTACATAAATTCTACCCATTTTTCATGTTTCTGACTCAACTTTTCTTGCCTAGTAATAAACTGCAAAGCTTGGTTATCACTGTACAAGACAAATTCTTTAGGAATTAGATAATGCCTCCATTTTTTCAAATCTTGAATCACTGCATAAAATTCCTTGTCATACCTAGAATACTTTTGCTTGGCACCATTCAGTTTCTCACTTAAATAAGCAATTGGCGTATTGTCCTGACTCAATAATGCTCCAATAGCTAATCCACTTGCGTCACATCTCACCTGAAATGTTTTCCCAAAATCTGGTAAGACCAGAATTGGTTGCTCTGTGATTTTCTCCTTCAACACTTTGAAACTTTTTTCATCTTCCTTTGTCCAACTAAAGGACTTGTGTTTCTTCTTCACATTGTCTAGCATGGGTGCGCATATGCCACTAAAATTTCTGATGAATTTTTTATAAAATCTTGCTAACCCATGAAAACTTCTTACCTCAAATATGTTGCTCAACGATGACCATTCTATAATTGCTCTTACTTTTTCTGGGTCCATATTCAATTCATTTGAAGACACCACAAAACCCAAATATATGAGCTCCTTCTCCATAAAAGAAATCTTCTTCAAATTTATCAACAACTTCTCTCACTGCAACCTTTCCATCACTGATGTCAAATGTCTGAAGTGTTCTTCCTTTGTCTTACTGAAGATTAGTATGTCATCCAGATATACCATGGAAAATTTTCCTATGAAGTCTTTTAACACTTCATTCATCAACCTCATAAATGTGCTTGGTGAATTTGTCAACCCAAATGGCATGACCAACCATTCAAATAATCCTTCATTTGTCTTGAATGTTGTTTTCCATTCATCTCCCTCTCGCATTCTTATTTTATGATATCCTCTCTTCAAGTCTATCTTGGAAAAATAGCTTGCTCCACTCAAATAGTCCATCAAATCATCCATCCTCGATAAAGGAAATTAGTATCTAATGGTTATCTTGTTGATGGCTCGGGAATATGTACACATCCTCCATCCTCCTTCCTTCTTTAGACTTAATACAGTCGGTACTGCACATGGGCTTAGGATTTCTCTAACTAACCCTTTATCTAACAAATCTTGGACTTTCTTTTTGACCTCATTCTCTCTAGGTGTCAACCTATAAGCTTCCTTGTTTGGTAAACTAGCTCTTGGAACAAGGTCAATATGATGGCTTATACTCCTAATGGGTGGCAATGAGTGTGGTAACTCATCCACTACTATATCAACAAAGTTTTCCAACAGTTCCTAGATTTCTACAGGCAAGTCTTCTACATAAGTATTTGTAAGGATAACTCTAGGCTTCCTCACTACAACAAACTGCATTTATTTCTCCTTATTGACTTCATTCAAGAGTTCCTTCCCACTCATGAGAAGTATGCTTGAACTAGCTTCTGTCTTTGTCTCCTTGTCTTCTATGGGTAACAACATACGTGTTCTACCATTTTTCTCTAGGCTATAGGTATTCCTTCTTCCATCATGAATAACGTTTCGGTCATACTGCCACAGCCTCCCCAATAAAATATGATAGACATCCATATGAATTACATCACACAATATTTCATCTTTGTAACCTCCTATTTTAAATTCAACTTGGCATTGTTGACTTATGATTACCTGATGTCCTTTCTGTAGCCACGATACCTTGTATGGATTTGGATGTGCAGTTGTCTTTAGATCCATATTTTCCACCATCTCCATGGATACTATATTGTTAGTGCTACCACTGTCTATGATCACCTTGCAAACTTTGTCTTTCGACTTGCAAGCAGTTTTGAACAGGCTTGTTCACTGAACTGGTTCCTTTGGTTCCATTTCTGGTTTAATAAGGACTTTCCACATCATGAGGTTCCTTCCTCCTTATGCTTCCACATGATTCTATGATTCTGTGACATGTTCTTCTCCACCTTCTTCTCTCTTTCTGTCATGGCATTCCCAAGATTTGTGTCCTTCTTTTCCACAGGTATAAAATTTAACTACGCCTCCCCTGGATCTTCCTTTGGAAAATGAACTTCTTCCCCCATACTGTCCTTCTTTAGAACTTCCAACCTTCTCATGGTGACTATGTTGTTTTTCAACTTTAGGCTTCGGCTTCTGTAACTTCTCTCTACTGGTTCCCTTGCCCTTGCTTGAATTTCCTTCTCTGTTTCATTGGCTTTGCCTCCTGGCCAATTTTTCTTCAGCTTTCAAGGCTGCTTGATAAGAATCCTTGATTGTACTAACCGACATGATGTTGATGTCCTCTTGGATTTCATATCTCAACCCATTGATATATCTGACTGTTTTCTCATCCTCATTTTCTTGCTGTCGATCCCTGATGTTCAGTCGATAAAATTATTCAGTGTACTCCTTCACTGATAAACCCCTCTGTTTCAGGTTCTGCAATCTTTTGTAAAGATTGATTTGGTAATCCTTTGAGATAAATTTGGACTTCAACTTAGCTACCATCCTATCCCAATTTTTAATTTTCTGCTTACCATTTCTCCTGCATTCGGCTTGTATTTCATCCCACCACAAAGCTGCATGATCTTTCAGTCTTGTCACTACATTCTTCACAATATTGTCTTCTTCAATATCTTCGTAATCGATTATTTGTCCATAGCACGTACCGAGTCTAACAATTATTCAACTTCTAAGTTGCCCTCATACATCGGTACCTCTGTTCTTTCTCTTGATCCTATCTTTGAAACAAATTTTATTAAGCGGTTTTGTGCAACATTCTCTGCATCATTTACTTTGACCTATTCTCTTTCTTCACCCTCAGCTTCATTGACATATCCAACATCTGGTGCTCTTATTTGTGTTGTCACCATGGCGTCCAATCTCATTCGGATTCGCCTCACCTCTTCTTCCATTTCTGCATTTGCTCTGCGCCTTCTTGGTGGCATGATTTCACCGCATCACCTACAAATATAAATCAAATTCTTGATACCATGATTGATACCAACTTTCTTCCCTTCTCCTTTTGTCTACTGTCTACAAAAAAACTCAAAATATGAGCTCTGATACCACATGATGCAGACCCCCCAACCTCATTAGGGTCTGCCGATCTCCTGGTCACTGGATCTTTCTTCCTCCTTGAGCTGGAGCAGCTCTTTGGTCCCTACTAGAATCTTCACTAAACAAAATCCACAGGTCCAACTATGAAACTCAGCCTACACATACAAGCACCCAATATGAGATTCTACTCCACACGACCACGGATTGTGACTGCATGCCTATGCAAAAGGCGGATCACAATTTCGCATATTAGGGTTTTTGGAATGAGTCAACCCTAACTCCCAAACTTCTGATCTCTGAAAAGGGCTAGAATTCCTTATCTCCTCCTTTGGCCTCTGTCCATGTGACCGTTCACCATGACTCGGGCCACAACTCTCAAGAGTGTCCGAATTTCACGTATCGCAAGTTCTTGGTGCTTCCACCTTTGACCTTTCCCTCCTGCAAGTTAGTGAAATCCTGGTCTCTCACCATGCATCCCTCCAAATGGAAGGCTTTGATGATGTCGGGATAGCCAACGACTGTGATCTTTTCATAATTTTTCACTTCACAAACTCTTTTGAATCTTCTCTTTGACTTATTTACTCTGTGAGTTAGCAAAACGATGACCCTTTGCCACATGCCCTCCTTGACAATGGACGGTCTCGATGATTTCAGAATGATCAATGGCTATGATATTTTTCAGAATGATCAATGACTGCGATCTTTTCAGAATGATCAACAACTGTGATCTTTTCACGAGTTCATGTTTCGTGAATTCTCACGAATGGCTCTTTGAATTCTTCAAGTTGCGAGTCAAAAAAATCATGAGCACTCACCACACATCCCTTCCGATGGACAGTCTCGATGATTTCAGAACTTGTCTCGTGCACCTTCCTCTGGATCCAACGAGTGTTGGTCCACACGCCAGATCCGACGGCTCAGATCCATTTTCCTCCTACACTCACTTCTCGCTGTCTGGACATGGATTTCGAAGGTCCAGATCTTTTTCTCTGCAGCTAATCTACAACCACTTTGCTCTCCCTCTTGAGCTTCCGCCTTCTTCCATACTTAGAAGATTTCTCAAAGTTCAGAGACTCAATTTTCGTTTCTCTTGTGAGACCAATTCCTAGATCTCATTGTAAGTTTTAAAACTATGAAGTAAAGAAATGCATATAGATTCTTAAGAAAAACATAATTTAATCAATGGATCATACACAGAGTACATAGAGATTTTATACCGGAAACCCTCAACTGGGAAAACCTTTCTTATATTCATTATATCAAATTTCACCATTTACCATACAATATATACAATGTTTTTAGGTATTCTGTACATACCAAAACCATAATCCCTTAATCGGGGATTAATTTAGAAAACCACTAAAAATATCAAAACCCACCCAAAAAAAAAATTGGGGCACTGCCCTAGGCTAACACCTGGTGCTGAACACTGCGCGTAACCAGGGGGGGCATACATGCCCCCCTGGGACCCCCCTAGGAAAGCACCTGCCACACACGGCAAAAACAACACTACTAGAGGGATCGTCAGACGCAGTTGTCGAATCCGACATGCCCACACACACACATGCAAAGAATATAACACATACCCAACATTCTCCCACTTGTTGTTTCTTTGCATCTAAGGGTCCAGGGGATTATATAGTCAAAAATCCAGGGCAACAATGCCCATTGTTACTCTACACTAGGAGAACTTTTCTGTGCTCATGGACTTTGTCAATGAATCTGCAACATTCTTCAAAGTGTCAACTTTTTCCAGCAACACCTTCTTTTCCTCAACCATGTCTCTCAGAAAGTGATATTGAACATCAATATGCTTTGTCTTCGAATGATAAGCTGGGTTCTTTTCCAGGAAGATTGCACTCTGACTGCCACAATCTAATATCACTGCTTGTTGTACCAACCCAATACCTAAACACAATCTTTGTAACCATATTTCTTCCTTTCTTGCATGAGTGGCTTTCATGTATTCATCTTGTGTAGTTGAGAGTGCGACTACAACCTGTCCTTTGCTCATCCAGCTGATTTTTCCTCGAAATAGGTTAAACACATACCCACTTGTAGATCCTTTGCGATCCACATCTCTAGCCCAGTTTGCATCAACAAATCCATGTATGTCCACCACTCTTTCCAATTCTGGTCTTCCTTGATAGCACAATCCATAACTGATAGTGCCACGAAGATACCTAAAGACCCTCTTTACTATTGTCCAATGCTCCTTCCCTAGTTTTGACATATACATGCTCAAAACTCCCCCTACATGTGCAATGTCTGGTCTAGTATAGACCATTGCATACATCAAACTCCCAATTTCACTGGCATATGGAACATGGGACATGTCCTTTTTTTCTTCCTGTGTCTTGGGACATTGATCTACAAATAAATTTACACCTATAGGAATAAGAACCTTGAACGGTTTACTTCCATGCATATTAAACCTCTGCAATATCGTCTCAATATATTTTCTCTGATTCAACCAGAGTTTCATATTTGCATGTTCTCTTTTAATCTCCATTCCTAGAATGAAGCTAGCAACACTGAGATCCTTCATGTCAAATTTGGAGGATAACTGTGATTTCACCTCCTTAATAACATCCATGTTATTTCCTACCAACAACATGTCATCAACATACAACACTACATAAATGAAGTGATTACCAACTTGCTCTGAATATACACAGTGACCATACTTGCTTCTTACAAATCCCAATCCAAGGATGTATGTGTCAAACTTTTGGTACCACATACTATGTGATTGCTTCATACCATATAGTGACTTCTTTAGCTTATAGACCAACTCTTTCTTTCCCTTCACTACAAAGCCTTCTGGTTGATTCATGTAGATTTCTTCTTCCAGATCCCCATGTAGGAATTTTGTCTTCGCATCCATCTGTTCCACTTCAAGATAAAAAGAAACAACAATAGATAAAATAAATCTAATAGAAGTTAACTTAGCAACAGGAGAAAAAATCTCACCAAAGTCAATTCCCTCTACTTGGGAGTAACATTTTGCTACTAACCAAGCTTTGTATTTCTCCACTTTACCTTTTGCATTTAAACAACCATTTTCTACCAACATATTTTCTTCCAGCTGGCAACTCAACTATATCCAAGGCATCCATTTCTTCAACCATATTTTCTTATCCAAGGCATCCATTTCTTCAACCATGGCCTTCTTCTAGAGTTTACTATCCTCTGAATTCAC
>JASDQU010680639.1:13702-28118 GCA_032191745.1 Picea mariana
ACTATGGAGAGTCCTGTTGTAACTGTGTTGGAAATATGGGAGACTCTCGTCCCATGTACAGGGATGCTTAGAATTGTACATGCACAGGATGTGCACAATCATCCGATTGATGACCTCAGTTTGGCCATCGGTTTGGGGGTGAAAAGAAGTGGATTTTGTGAGCTTGGTGTCCAACGGAGACCAGAGACTTTACCAAAAGGTGTTGAGGAACCTGTTGTCTCAGTCGGAGATGATGGTCTGCGGTATCCCAAAGTGAACCCAAACTCGTTCGAAGAAGAGCTTGGTAGTATCTATCGATGTGAAATTCTTCTTACAGGTTGTGAGTATGGCCATCTTCAAAAACCGATCAATGACCACAAACATGAAATCATTTCCATGCTTGGTGGACAACAAACCAGACATGTAATCCATGGAGATGGATTCCTGCAACTTCTCGGGAATATGAAGAGGGGTGTATAAGCCTTGATTATTAATGGTTGGCTTGGAAAGGGCACAGGAAGTGAAAGATCCGATATACTTACTGACGTCTTGTCGAAGTTTTGGCCAATAAAAATGGTTCTAAAGAACGACCACAATTTTCTCTACACCAAAATATCCTGCCACCCGACGATTGTGGGCTTCCCAAATAAGCTTTGCATGCTCGCTTGTAGGAACACAGAGATGGCCCAAGTGACATAAGAGTTCGTCCTAAATGTCAAAATCAATGACAGTGGCGCTTGTACCCAAGAGTTGATATGTGGTGGCGAAGTTCGGATCTTGTGGGTAAAGTTGGGGACACTCCAATGTTTCATGTCCAAAGGAATGGAGCACAGTGGTGAGTGCAGCCATAGAAGGCCGACTGAGGTAGTCAACGACACGATTGGAGATACCTATCTTATACTTGATGTTGATATGGAACTGTTGCAGGTAGGTGGACCACTTCTGATGGCGGTCGTTCTTCAATTTCCCCTGTGTCTAAATGAACTACAAAGGCTTGTGATTAGTGTGTATGATCATCTCTTTCCCCAAAATGTAATGTTTCCATTGATGACAGGCTTGTACAATGGAATACATTTCCTTGTCATAGGTGGGGTATTTCCAGATAGTATCGGAGAGTGTCTCACTATGGTATGCCACTAGATGCCAGTGCTGAGTGAGAACTACGCCCACAACATAGTTAGATGCATCAGTCTCAATCTCCAATGGTTGTTGTAGATCAATAAAGGAGAGTACTTGAGCTGAGCACAAACGATGTTTTAGATCAACGAATTCTTGTTGCTGCTCCTTCCCCCACATGAACTTGGCCCTACCACCACCCTTGGTCACCTGGCTGAGGGCACATGCAATATGGGAGAATACCAACACGAACCGTGGGTAGAAATTCGCGAGTCCCAATAAGCTCTGAAGCTCGGTCAGTGTGGTCGGGGCTAGCCAATCACGGATGAATTGGATCTTAGCTGGATCAACATGTACCCCATGCTCATCAACAATGTATCCCATTTATTGGACCATGTTCATGCCAAAAGAGAATTTTCCCAAGTTGGCATAAAGCTTGTGTTGTCGTAGAGTGCTCAAAACCTACTGAATATGTCGCATGTGCTCCTCCCACGTTCTATTGAAGATGAGGATGTCATACAAATATACTACCACAAAGGAGTTGGTGAAGGGTATCAATACATCGCCCATCAACCTCATGAAAGTGGTTGGTGCATTTGTTAAGCCAAAGGGCATGACTAGCCATTCGTAGAGACCTTATTTAGACTTGAAGGTTGTCTTCCAGATATCAGTTGGTTCGATGGGAACCTGGTGGTAGCCAAAATTTAGGTCAATCTTGTTGAAGAACTTTTCCCCCTTGAGTTAGTCAAGAAGGTCATGAATCCTAGGAATGGGGTAGCGGTTCTTGACTATGATTTTGTTTAAGGCTCTGAAATCAATGCAGAGTCACCAAGTCCCATCCTTCTTCTGCACCAGTAAAATCGGGCTTCCGTAAAGGGAGGAGATGGGTCTGATGTGCCCCTTTTAAAGAATCTCTTGGATCTGACGCCTTTTTTTGTCATTCTTCATCAATGAGCACCGATAGACTAGTCCATTAGGTAGAGGTGCATCGGGGATCAGATCAATTGGATGCTTGACTTGGCAGTGTGTCGGTACCCCTGTAGGTGAGGCGAAGATGTCTCTATATTCTTTCACGATCCCATCCACTTGCTTCTGCTGCAGAGAGAGGCGTTGTGTAGAGGCCACATATATGGTGGTGACCTTCTGCTTATTGTGAGCACTAATCACAAAGAAGACGAACTTCTCAATTTGTGAAATGACCTTACTGCATTGCTTAGCAGAGATTAAAGAAATAGTAGTAGGCGGTGCCACCTCTGGGATCCTGTACAATTTTCTACCCAAAGTAATAATAACACTGCAGGGTCTAGACTCATACACAACATGAAGCTTCCACAAATATGGTTGTCCTAAAATAAAATCACAAACTTCAAGGGGAGAAATATCACACATTACCTCATCTTTGAAAGGCTTGATGTCGTAGGGAAGACAACATTGTTGGCTGACACAAAGATCTCTTCCTTGACGAATCCAACCGATGGTGTATGGTTGCGGGTGCGATGTCATTGGTAGGTTAAGCCGCTTGATGAACTCTACTGAAATCAGGTTCTTCTGACTACCGTTGTCGACAATGAAATGAATCAGAGCCCCCTTGACCCACATCTGCGAGTGAAAGAAGCATTCTCCTTCCTCTGGTTCTTTTGGTTCGCTTGGACGAACTTTGGTGGTAGCGACCTTAGCACTAGGTTCAGCATCGATAATCAGCTTCCCTCCTTTGGGATTTGATTCAGAATTAGAATCGCCCTCTGACTCGGAAGCCTTCAGATCAGCCATGAGGGACTGCTTGGAGCGACATTTGTTGGTGTTGTGCCAAGAACTTCTATGGTACTCACACCATTTTCTCGTGTCCTTCTTCATCTTCTCATTGCCCTTCTTGTGTTACGACTTGGACAGATTGTACTGAGGGTGGCCATCTCGACTTGGTCCCTTGCTATGTGGGTTGAGGTTTCCTTTTCCTTGCTTCAGCTGTGAGGGGTTTGCAGATCCAAACTCTTGTCGTTTCTGCTTAAATTTTTGCTCGATCTTGACAGTGTATCTATAATCCATTCCCAATGAGGCGATGTCCAGGACATCCATTTCTGTTTGAATGTATAATGCAAACAAATGCGGTATTTGAGCACCGGATGACGGTTAGAATATTTGATACCCAATTTGGTGCATAGGGTATGGAAAATATTGGTCTGGTACCTTTCTTGACGTAGGGTGGTCCATTTGGTGTATTGGTCCTCATAGCTTCCAACATGGTAGTACTTTTATTTAATGTCATCCTAGAAGGAATCCCATGTAGGGGCCACCATAAAAATTGCAGATTCCTCCATGACCCTTTGCTCAAAGTAAGCATCCCACTAGTCTTTAACATGGGGAACGACCTTGAGGAGTGAAAAAGTGATATTTTCCCTATCAAAAAAATTGTGGACCGAAAAATATCCTTCGAGCAGATTCAACCATTTATATACAACATTCACATCTATCAGTCCTTCAAATAATGGAATATCAAAATTTACCTATACCTTGAAGGGGGTTGCATGGCCTCTTGATGAAGATGCTTCTCCTGTGGGAAACCGTTAAAGGATCTGCGTGAAGTTGTCCATCATTTCATTCCTTTGTCACGCGAGGGCTTCCTCGAGCAACATTTTAATAGGATCTCTTGCTCCATCATATTTCTTTTCATCTCCCATGGGTTGTTGTTGGGATCGGTGCAAACGATCTGGTAATGGATCGATTGGTTCAAGTCCCAAATTCTTGTACCTAGACCTTGTCGGGTACATGCACGAAGAAAAATAAATGAAGAGAAAATTGCTCTGATACCACTAATCCGGATTTAGGAACGAAACAAATTGATTAACATACTGAATACAATAAACACACCGATAGTAATAATAACACAAATATCCAATGAACAATATCTTCTATTAAATAATGAAATAGGATGAAATTGTAAAACTGCAAAACTGAAACTTGCTTGAATGGTGGTAGCTATCTCTGAGAAGAGATGTGGATGCTACGCGCATCCCTCTAAGCATAATGCCAAAACCCGAGACATCCAAAAACCTAACCCTAGAAGGTGAAAAGTCAAAAGTCATGTGGGCCCTATGGGTAAGTTGTTGTAATTTGCTACCTCAACTTCTTAGGGTCATAACTTTTGCATACGACCTTCGTTTTAGGCGCGTGATAGCCCGTTGGAAAGATATTTTAGAGAACTACACATTTCTTCATCATACTCTAACTCTCTCTATAGTCTAACTATCACAAGTAAAAAAAAAACGTTTAGGGCTCCAAAACAACCATGGAAGTGCAACAAGATGTGTTGACACAAAAACATACAAAATAATCCAGTTGGATTATGCGAGAGGCCACCCGTATCCACCTGGATAATGTGTGAGGCTTCAAAAAACCCCAGAAGTATAGAACTCACAATTATAAAGCAATAAAAAAAGACGTGTTGAATAAAAAATGGACACGAGGAGCCAGCTGGAATAGGTGGGTGGCCACCAATATCCACCTAGATCAATGATGCAAATAAGCTCTGGATGTTAATTTTTCATGTCCTTTTATGAGTCTAAAAAAGAGATAAAATTATACTCGATGGGAGAGAATGAGTGGCTTAACAAAATGCTCCTATGGTCGAAGTGCATGGAACCGACCTAAGAAAAACGAATGCAAATGGTACAGGTAAGTGAGATTCACTCTTAGAAATTGTTCTCTCCCTGGATATGTGGATGCAAAATGGAGTCCAAATAATGCAAGAGGTGGATGTCCAAGGCTAGTGCAATAATAGTAAGTAGGATGTGGGAAAACAACAATGCAGTGATAGGAGGCACGATGCAAGCAACAAATGCATAGGAAACCATTAAGAAACAATAAAAATGTTTGGGAACCCCCATGGGATGTGGAAAAAATATAGATGAAGAGATAAAAATGAGGCTTAATCATCAAGTCATGGTGGGGCTAAATGAGGGGTTTCAGGCCTACAGGAAATCACAGTATGGGAATTGAATGGAAGTCCATGTGATAACTAGGGTTCCCATGAAGGGTAGGCACTACCACACCATTTATGACATGCAAAATAAATGGCTAATGTCGCAACTGGTCGAGTTCAAACCTAAGGCATAATGTTGGCAGTAAGGGTGGTTAATAATGCAAAGCCTGATATTCAGGGAAAAACCTATTCATATATGCCAGTTTAGGATTATATATATCAAGTGTATTGGATGTCACCATCTTCATAAAAAAAGTACATGTAATCTTGTCAACGCATGTAAACTAGTGTAATATTCCAAATATAAAAAGTAAGCAGAGCAGAAATAAAACGCTAGAAATTGTAGATAAACAACAATATAACCAGAACAACACCACAATAACATTGAAATGATATCAAAATAACACCAAAAAGAGAACTTTGATTCTGAGAGGAATGTTCATGGGCCTCTTCGAGGGGGAAGCCTCCAGTCGAGAAGATCTCTATTACAATAATATTCAAGTTAGGGTTCTCATAACCTCAACTCCTATTTATACTAATTATGTCTATCAAAAGAACCATCTAGAGGAAGATCCTTCTAGAAGCGGAAGCTTCTATTAGGTATTCTTACATTCGACTTATTCTACGTTATTGCAAGGCCTTATTAATATCGACCTTTATTACATCCGAATATATTTTTCTACCTATGTGCGGGTTAGGTCCCTAACATGTACTCCCCCTTAAAAACAACCTTGTCCTCAAGGCTTGGGATATGGAAATTGTTGCAGAATGGTAGTTGGTTCCCAAGTGGCATTTGTTGGAGTTGTGTCTTTCCACTGGACTAACACTTCCTTGATGGTTCTCTGACACAAGCGACGCTCACGCTGGTCCAAAACTGGTTGTGGCTATAGCCAAAAGGATTCTTCTCTATCCAACTCAAGAAGGTTGGTTTGAATTTGGCACTTAGTTCCAATCACCTTATTTAAGCATGAAACATGAAAAACATGATGTAGCTTAGAATGACTGGGAAAAGCTAACAGATAAGCCACCTGTCCCACACACTTGAGAATGGTATAAGGACCATAAAATTTGGGCGCTAGCTTCTGACAATGCTTTACCTTGAGGAAATTTTTCTTGTACGGTTGCAGTTGAAGAAACACATGATCCCCTTCTGCAAATTGACATTCAGAGCAACCTTGATCTGCTTGTTTCTTCATGCAATTTTGTTCCATGACCAAATTATCTTTGAGGGTACAGAGAATATCCTTTCGAATTGTAATCATTTGGTCAACCGCCTGGACCTTCGAGACACCACGTAAGTATGAGAGAACTGAAGGTGGCTTTTGTCCATATACCGCTTCAAAAGGATTCATGTGTGTAGCTGTATGGTATGAAGTGTTGTACCACCATTCAACTAGGGGTAACCATTGAGCCCACTGATTTTTCTTTTCCGATGTAAAACATCTCAAATATGTTTCCAAACACTTGTTGACAACTTCAGTTTGACCATCAGTCTGGGGATGATAAGTTGTGTTGAGATGCAATTGGGTGCCTTGTAGCTTGAATATTTCTTGCCAAAAATTGCTGGTGAAAGTTGGGTCGTGATCATAAACAATAGAATGTAGCATGCCATGAATCTTGAAGATCTAATCTATGAAAAGTTGAGCCACAATGGATGTTGTAAATGGGTGTTGAAGAGCACAGAAATGAGCATACTTGGAAAGGTGATCAACAACCACCATGACGACTGATTTATTTCTCGATTTGGGTAAGCCTGTAATAAAATCCATAGAGATATCCCTCGAAATAGCAGGTGGAATCAGAAGTGGTTGTAGTGTGTGAGGAGATTTGAGTATTTCACCCTTGTTACATTGACACACATTACGTTTAGCGAAAAAATTATGAACGTATTGCTTCATACCATCCCAGAAAAGAGAACGTTTGACCCTGTCATTGGTTTTGGTAAACCCAGAGTGCCCAGCTGTGGGTGTAGCATGAAGCTCAAAAAGTACCGTGGATTTAAGTTTTGATTGTTTACTTAAATACAAACAACCTTTGTATCGAAGCTCATCATGGAGCCAAGAGTAACCTAGGGAAACTGAAGCATTGGACTGCACTTGTTGTATCATATGCGAAATTTTGGGATTGTGTAGCCATTCCTGGCGAACGGCTTGGAGCCAATATGGGACAATGAAGAAGAGAGAAAAAAGGGATCCTTCATCTTCATATTTTTGGGAAAGTGCATCCACAACCACATTGTCTTTGCCTTTCTTGCAAATGATCTCATAATCATATCCAAAGAGTTTAGTCACCCATTTTTGTTGCTTTGGGGAGGAAATGTGTTGTTCCAGAAAATACTTGAGGCTTTGGTGGTTTGTATTAATTTGGATGTGTTTCCCCAATAGATAAGGGCACCACAGATCAACGACATGCAGAATTGCCAACATTTCCTTTTCATAGATTGATTTTCCTAGATTTCGTTCAGACAGTTGCTTGCTGGTAAAGGCCAAAGGCCGACCCTCTTGCATAAGGACAACACCAATTCCTTTCCCTGAAGCATCACATTCTAGGACAAATTTCTTTGTGAAATCAGGAAGGGCCAAGACTAGAGTGGTGCACATGGCCATCTTCAAGGTTTGAAAATCTTAAGCAGCAGCTAGAGTCCAAGTGAAAGAGTTTTTTTTAGGAGTGCAGTGAGAGGTGCTGAAATATTTCCATAATTCTTAACAAACTTGCGATAATAACCTATTAAGCCCAAAAATCCATGCAAGATTTTGAGAGTCTTTGAGTGAGGCCAATATTGCATAGATTCAATATTTTTAGGATCCACCCTTTCATCGTCCTTGCCAACCAGATGACCCAAGTACTCAACTTCTAAGGTGCCAAAAGCACATTTAGACTGTTTCAGGAAAAGTTGGTGCTGAGAGAGTAGATGGAGAACTCAATCCACATGAGGAAGATGGTCTGTCCAGGTTTTATTATATATGGGGATATCATCAAAGAAAACTAAGACAAAATGACGGAGAAAAGGACGGAAGACATGATTCATGAGGCTTTGGAAGGTGGAGGGGGAATTACACAAGCCAAAGGGCATGACCAAAAAATCATAGCAGCCCTCATGAGTTCTAAAGGAAGTATTAGGAATGTCTACCTCTTTCATACGTATCTGGTGGTATCCAAAATGAAGATCAAGTTTACTAAAGAACTGGGCGCCACTTAATTCATCCAAGAGGTCATCAATGACAGGAATGGGAAATTTGTCTTTAATAGTAAGTTTGTTGAGGGAATGAAAGTCAAGACACATTCGACAAGAACCTTCTTTCTTTAGGACCATGATCACAGAAAAAGAGTAGGGGCTCGTACTAGGGCGTATAACGCTTGTGTTAAGGATTTCCTGAACCATTTTCTCAATTTCATTTTTTTGGGAAAAGGGGTGATGATACAGGCGGATATTGGGAGGAAGGCTTCATGGTACAAGGGGAATGGAATGATCATGAACACCATGGGAAGGAGGGAGTCCTTTAGGAGTGGAAAATACCACTTGATGTTTATAGAGGATGGATTGGAGGTCTTGCGGCATCGAGGGTGTCTTTGTTTCTTGTATGGCATGGAGTTGGGAAATAACACCAGAATGACCTTTTTTGAGCAGATTTTCCATGCGATGGGAACTAATGATCTCAGGTGAACTGACGGTGATACCTTGGAACTTATATTGTTGGCCCTCTTGGTCAAATTGCATGGTTAATTCCTTAAAATCCATGAGAATGGGACCCAAATACCTTAGTCAGTTTGCACCCAACACAATGTCACAACCACCCATGTCGATAGAAAACATATGAGATTTTAGGTGGTAGTCACCAATTTGGAGACACACATTTTCACAACGCCCTGCACATTTCATTGAGCCACCATTGGCAATCATGATTTCGAAATTATTGACTGCATGGATATAGCAATGAGTTTCTTGGGCAATGCGGCGATGAATAAAATTATGGGTGCTTCCACTATCAACAAGAATGATGACCTTCTTATGCTTGATGTAACCAATTAGCTTGAGGGTTTGGGGAGCAGAAAATCCATTGAGATCATTTAGGGAAATGACCAGTTCTACTTTGGGAGGGTCTGAGGGAGGGGTTATGTCAGTGGTTTCAGGTGACTCAGACACAAAGGGAGTTTCAACATCCTCTTCTAAAATATCCTCCGAGATGGCCATAAAAAGATTTTGTTCCTTACACTTGTGGCTCGAAAATATTTGTCATCACAATTATAACAAAGGCCTTTGAGTTGGCGTTCAAAAATTTCATCCCTGGTCAATTTTTGGATCTTTAGTGGAGCAGAGGGAGTAGTGGGATTTACTGGTTTAGTGCAAGGGATAAAGGAGGGTTTCCAGTTTTGAGAAGATACAACATGTTGTGCTTATTTATCTCTTTTAGTAGCCTCCACCCAACTTTGAGGCTGAGCCATGAGGACATGGGCATGAATCTCATCCTTGAGGCCACTAATAAAACATTCTTGAAAAAGGCATCAGACATGCCCTCTGTCCGAAAATCTAGGTGCTCAAAAGAAATTATAAAGTCTTCCACTGTTCCAGATTGTTTCAACTTTTTCAAATGACCTAAATGGTTGGTGTTAGTGTCAAAGAATTTATAAAGCTCTGCCACAAAGTGTGTCCAAGCAATATACCCTTGACAAAAAGTTTTTCTCCATGGACACCATTGCCAACGTTCTTTATCCAAATGGAGAACACCATACCAGAGTTTGGCCAAGTCATCTCTAATGTCGTATAAAGAGAAATAATGTTCCATTTGGGTTACCCAACCAGTGGCATCCGAGCCGTCAAATTTGATCACATCCACCCGCAGAAGGTGTAGGTCAGATTGAAAGTGATGGGGCTAAAAATTATGGGAATGAGAGGAAGTTTCAGCTTTAGTATGTGGAGGTGGGTCAGATAAAGGGTTATCTGCAGGGATATGCAGCTTGGTGCAGATCATCAAAACGACAGATTCAAGCTCGGTAGGCATGTCTTGTTTGAGTTCCTCTATTGAGGCGGCGATGGAGGACTACATGGTTGTATTTATGGTGACAACATTGGCACTGAGCTGTTTCACTTCTTTTTGGGTCTCTGTGAAATTAGATTGCAAGGTATTGAAGAGAGCTTCCAAGTCTTGGCTACGGGTATGGGCCATGATAACGAGGGAACCGAAATGGGGTGGGTGGGGTCAAAAATATTCCTGAAAAATGATATGTATGAATGTGATAAGGGCAAAGAGATAAATCCAATGGAATAGGTCTCAAATAATGGTGCAAAAATTTCCAGACTTTAACCAGGAAGAAATGTGTAGTGATTTGGCAACCCAAACAAAGTTGCGCGGCAATAGATCTTGTCTGTTTTATTTTTTTTGTTTGTTTCTGTCCCCAGGGGTTAGGTATTCAAGGGTTCTACAGACAAGGGTTTGCCCTGTGATATAGCTCTCTGATATACGTGCGGGGTCCAACAGTAGTACTCGACCCAATATCTTAGGGCACCAACTAAGGAGGCTAGACCATGCCCTTAGTCATACTACCCGACTACCCAGGTACTAGAGAGTATCTTCCCAAGTGTTGTTCTCTATGGCACTATAGCAGTCCGACGAACGATCAGTTTATCTAAAGAGGGATTCAGGTGATCTAGGTCGATCCATACATATGTGTTATCTGATGCGCTACCACTCGAAGGGGTACCAACAGGGGTTACAAGGGTGGCTAACAAATGTGTGCTTAAGTACCACTTGTATTTCTTGTGTGTATGAATCCATCAACTGTGGGTTTATGTGCGTAAAGACATGTCTCTGTGGATTAAATACATCGGAATACATCTCTACCCCGAAAAAAAATTAACCCACAATTTATGCCGAGGAAAGTGCTCTGATACCACTTGTAATATTCTAGATATAAAAAGTAAGCAGAACATAAATAAAATTCTAGAAATGGCATTTAAACAACAATATAACCAGAAGAACACCACAATAACACTGAAATGATATCAAAATAACACCAAAAAGAGCACTTTGATTCTGAGAAAAATGTTCATGGGCCTCTTAGAGGGGGCAACCTCCCATTGAGAAGAGATCTATTACAATAATATCCAAGCTAGGGTTCTCATACCCTCGACTCCTATTTATACTAATTATGTCTATCAAAAGAACCATCTAGAGGAAGATCCTTCTAGAAGCAGAAGCTTCTATTAGGTCTTCTTACATTCGACTTATTCTACTTTATTGCAAGGCATTATTAATATTGAACTTTATTACATCCAAATATATTGTTCTACCTATGTGCGGGTTAGGTCCCTAACAACTAGATCCTGGGGGTCAAAATGCATAGTGAAATCTCAAAAAAAAAAAAAAAATTGGATTTTTAGGATACGATAAAATCACTCACATGACACACCTATGTGCAAGGCACTATACATTTAGATGGTTTATGCAAAGTAGAGTCCATTGTGAGGCTCGGGCCAAGGATATTTTTCGTCATCAATGAACTCGTGAGCCAATGTTGGCATCATATGGCACACCATGTTGAGGCCATGCCACATAGAAATGAATCTCTGCGTCCAAAGATACTCATCATGAGTGGGTTCATGAGATCTGGAAACTACTTGATGGGGTCCATAGAGACATGAAACAAGTACAAAATGTGAATCTTTGAAGGAATGGGAAGAACAAAATTTGGTGGCAAGTTCTAAAAAATATAACCAAGGAAAAAAAGGATCAAGACTAGGAGGGCTACTAGATTCCCTAGCAAATTCCCCCAGTATTGGATCAAGACTCATCATGCTAACTCTCATTTGTTCTGAATCAGGAAAATATGATTGATGCATCACCTCATCCTTTGGATTTTCTATGGAAGCCATGACTTCTAGGATGTCCTCTTATGAAGGAAACTCGGTATCTAAAAAATCATGTGAATACAAAGAGTCAACAACCCATTCAAGCGGAGTAGGATGATCGCACTCCATATGAGGATGGAGTTATGGACCATTATCAACAAATGATGATGGGATTTCCAAATTGACAATCTCAACCGTGGTGGAAGGGGGGGAAGCTCCATATGAGTCAACATCCTTGGGATGAGGTACCACCCAAGGATCAAGTGACTCGAGGGATCCACTTATAGATGAGGAAATCATGTTGATAGGAGCGATATGTGTATTAGGAGATGGTGGGGTAAGGGGAAATATTCCCATCAGTGAAGGATATTTAAACATCCCCGCACCAATGTGAATATCAGACTATGTGGTATCACCGATAAAGGGTACATTAGACCCTGCATTGGATCCAAGGTCTGGGATGAAAAATATAATTTGATCGATCGTAACAATTTTCCCTTGGTGAGGGAAGCGTATGACCCTAAATACTGACGAGAAAACTGTAGTCATCTCGTAGAACCAAGAATTACCTAGTAACAAATTGTACTGAAGAGTTGCGTCGACTACCTCCACATCAACAGAGATAGTCTTACCACCTAACTCGATGAGTAAGGCAATGAGTATTCCATGGGGTTGGAACATGTGTCTATTGAATTCTTTTAATAGTGTTGTAGGAGTATTGATCTTAGGAGAGCCAAGGGCCTTCCAACAAGAAACATACATGATGCAAGTTGAGGCTCCTTCATCCACCATTTTCCAGTAGATGTTTGCCCTCAACAATCACACTATAATCTGGAAATAAACCTTATGGGAGAGCCTATGAGTAACCTGAGAAGAATCAAAGGTCATCAAACTTGACTCTGAGTGATCAACCCTGCCTATGGCTAACAAAAAATATTTTTTCTACGTGGGGAAGCTTTGGATAACTTCAAGTGCATACATGGCACAAGGTGCCTAGGCCAAGTCTTACACAATACTATAGTTGTGGCTGGTGTGTGTGCTGGGATTATGTGGCGTGCATCGAAGAACTCCCTTTAGGGGGAAAAGCGGTGTGTCAAAATATGGATTCTCAATATAAAGAGGTCCATGATGCTACAAAGAAGATGTTTCTTCTGGTGTAGCATGGGAAGGCTTAGAAACATCATAGTTTTTGTCTTGAGTCTGTAAATTAACCATTTGGTCACACATGAAAATGACAACATTCGAGGAAGACCCCTCTTGGTGAGGGGTACCTACCATGCCCCCTTACATAGGGGAAGGATTTGTGGAAACCATGTTTTGAGGTTGATGGGGGAAGGAATAGGTTAAGACAACAGGTTGTTGGGGAGCCCGTTTTTGTGCCAAAAATATATGGACCTCATCCTTTCGAGGACACTGGTGAGTAGGGTGGTCCTCCCCACAAATTGTGTAGGGAAAACAACTCTTCTTTTTGTACTTAGTGCCTCCCTCCAAAGTGTTTTGGGTGGGAGCCCCATTTGTAGATGGGGGTATTCATGTCATGAAATCAATTCTCCTTTCGTATAAGGGGATAACTATAATGAATAGGAGTAAGGAGTTGGTAGGGCTCATGCTTTGTGTATGTGCACTTCGAGAAATATACTTTTGACTGGACAATGTTTTGGAGAAAATGTGCATGTACTAAAATCACCCACCTATGTGAATATAAACTATTTGAGCATCAAATTCTTGATCCTTGAGCATCTCCCAGTTTCTTGGCAAATTGTGATTTTATTGTTTTTTGTGTCCCTTTTTAGTGGTTTTTTGGCCCATGGTTTTCATCAATGGTTTTATAATTACGGTTCTAGTAATTAGGGTTGTTGAATAATATCGGTCAATGGGTTAGGGGTTTTGGATGTCGCGGGATCCTATATATGTATTGTATTGTAAACAATAAAGATATGATGAATAGAAGATTAGAGATGCATCTCTAAACAGGTTGTTGGTTTTCCCAGTTTGGGTTTCCAGAATAAAATCCATGTGTATTGTGTGTGTGTGTGTGTCGTTGTATATTTAATTTTTATTAAGAATATGTTTGTAGTAAATAATTGTACAAGGTTAAAATCAATATATACTCCAATGGTAGACTTATGTGTAGCCTTATTCTTGGCTTGAGTATGACAAGCAAATTGCATAGCTTCCATAATATTTGCAGGATCTCTTAAGAAAGTCTCATGTTTAATGTCTTCTTTTAATCCACCCATGTAATCTTCCAAAAAATGTTCATCATGTATGTCATCCACCCTTGTGGCCAATACCTGAAATTCTGAATTATAATCTTCAATATCACCTAAATGATTGATTCTTTTCAATTGGTTGAAGTAGTTATGTTCCCAAAATTTTCCATATTGTGCTTCTAAGTCTCTTGTAAATAAACCCCAAGTATGATGATAAAAATGGGGTTTCATTTTAACTACCAATTGATACCATTGATATTGTTTTATCTCAAATTTCAAAGTTGC